>CM033476.1:297032597-297198539 GCA_019447015.1 Hymenochirus boettgeri | reverse complement strand
GCGAGAGTGCAGGAGACCACCCAAGAATGAGGGAGACTCCAGGGGGACCTGGGAGGGGTGGGATACCTGTACCCATAGAAAGTCCCATACACAGCCCCATAGAAAGTCCAATACACAGCCCCATAGAAAGTCCAATACACAGCCCCATAGAAAGTCCAATACACAGCCCCATAGAAAGTCCCATACACAGCCCCATAGAAAGTCCCATACACAGCACCATTGAAAGTCCCTTACACAGCCCAATAGAAAGTTCAATACACAGCCCCATAGAAAGTCCCATACACAGCCCCATAGAAAGTCCAATTCACAGCCCCATAGAAAGTCCAATACACAGCCCCATAGAAAGTCCAATTCAAAGCCCCATAGAAAGTCCGCGAGAGTGCAGGAGACCACCCAAGAATGAGGGAGACTCCAGGGGGATCTGGGAGGGGTGGGATACCTGTACCCATAGAAAGTCCCATACACAGCCCCATAGAAAGACCCACAGCCCCATAGAAAGACCCACAGCCCCATAGAAAGTCCCATACACAGCCCCATAGAAAGTCCAATATGTAACAATAATCGACATTTTATGGAGTCTGACTAACTGAGGGGGAATTAATGCTTTGGCTAGTCGTAAATCTGGACATTCTAGACATCCTTACTCATGCATAGCCAGGAGGGGGGGTTGGCGCATCAAAGGGTTAAACAATCCTTGTAGCCCCTATTTAAATTGTGTATTACTGAGGGGTACATGCTAAAATGTGTGTATGGACCCGATGTTTCTTCGCCCGGCCCCGGGGACCAGGGACTTCTTCTAGTGAGTAGGGTCTGTGAATATTGTTATCCTTTTTTTTTATAACTGTTTGTACTATTGTATGTAATTTATTATAACACCAGTTTTTTTATTTTTTTTTTGGGTATACATATGCACTGTCCACCTTTTGGAATATTAAATTTAGTAAGTTTATGGTTGATGCTCTAAAAAGGAATCAGTTAGCCTCTGATAAGTTTATATGTGGTGAATGGAATGTTTGCAGGTAAATGGCTAATTAACTCTGGGATGATGTGAAGGACTCGATGAACTAATTAACCAGTTAGTTGCTGGAGTGAATGGGTAGTAACCATTAGCTGCAAGGACAGGGGGGTGCATGAGTCAGTGAGATTTGAGAGGTGTTTGGGGCTGGTCTTTAAGGCCCATAACGTAAAGTGGTGGCAGCTGTACGATTGATTGGTCGATCACGTGCCAAGCAAATGGCCTCGTGACAGGGGGGACGATGTATCAAAGGCCTTTGACAAAATTTCAAGTAAACTAAATTTACGCTATGCCACGAGTCTAAATTTCTACTTACTTCCTGATATAAAAGCCAAGCAAGTTAGTTTTTAACAAGATTATTGCTCATAAATCCATGCGGTTTACTATCTATATGTCAGTCCTTGAAACATACTCTAGAATATGTTCACTTATAAACTTCCAGTATCTTCCCCACCACGAAGGTTAAACTACAGGCCTGTAATACTCCGGCGTGAACAAACTCCCCTTTTGACATCTGGAAATAACATCAGCCTTTTTCCCAATCCAGAGCCACCCATAGCGGAACATGAGGGAATCTGACAAAAATAAGAAACAATGCCTAGATAAAACTGACTTGAGCTCCCTACGGACCCGTCGGATGCATTGTATCCCAGTCAGGAGATTTATGTAACATTAAACCTTATTTATTTGTTTTAGTAGCAGATCCTCGGTTAACAAAGTGCACTTGCATTCTTTAATACCCCTATGCTCTATACTCTATAATATCTGTACTGGGTCTTATAGTGTATAAAGAGGGGAAAAAAAAATATTCAAGGACATAGCTCCTCCCCTTTCTTTTTTTCTATGTCTGCCTAAACAAGGTGTATTCTTCGAAATTTACAGCCCAGTTGTCTGAGAACTGTTCAACCCACGTTTCATGCTAACACTATTACATGCATACTTTCCATTCAACGCTATTATCTCCAATTCATCATTTGTAGCCAGGCTTCTCGCATTGCAAACATTAAATTTTAGAATTATGAATCCTGCCATTTATTCGTACTTACATAATGCCTCCTACCCCTATGCTAAGCCCTTACCCCCTTACACCCAACCATTGGCCATCTACACAATGCTTCCATCCTGAAGGCTATCCTATTCCCAGGAGACTATACTAATTCCCTTCCCCCCAAATCTAGTTTAATCTCTCCTCCAACTCTCTAGCATCTTCTCCCCCCCAAAACAGCTGCATCCGCATCAGTGAGTGCAACCCTCCACTACTAAAAAGCCTGTGCCGACCAACAAAGGCTCTATAAAACCAACCCCTTTTCCTACACCACCCTCTTAGAACACGCATAATGCTCCTAAGCTTCCCGTGTCTTCCTCGGTAGCACGTGGGCTGCGGCGGTTAGTATTTTGAAAAACATACCCGGAGGTCCTGCTTTTAACTTGGCCCCTAGCTCTCTGAAATCATGTTTAAAGGAACTCTCCTCTCCTCTAATTGTCATTGGCACCAATGTGACCAAGACGGTGGCCCCACACACATGGGCCCACCAATATATAACTGTTACAACGATCCCCACAAGCCGAACCCTAACACCAGGGCACAACACAAAGTTGTCATGTAGGGCTCTACCACTCCAAAAGTGAACTATTCTTTTAAGTATTGATGAAGACAGGGAGGTTAAGGGCTATGCCTACCTTCCGTGTTTTCACTCAAGATCTCAGGAGTTGATGGGACGAAAACTTAAAGAAACTTACCTTACTGCGATCCCCGCAGCACTAGTGGCAATTTCCCGACCGCTTCTGTTACATTTCGAGGCATGCTGCTATAGTACTAGAACCGGAAGCAGTCGTGGGACCTGTCCACTGCTGTCTAGACAGTGGTGCGTTGGTTAAGGGGTAACGGATTCTTCCATTCTGTGTGTCAGTTGCTCCTGGGGGAATTGATGAAGAATGGGAGGTAAGGCAACGTCACTACCTTCTGGTCCTTCAACAATAATTAAAGGAACATTTAACTTGTTGAGTAAAACTATCCATTTAAGCTTTATTGAATATCCATTTAGACCTTTCTAGTTGGGAAGATGATAGGAAATGCTTGGATAGAACAACATATGTCATTAATCATGGCAAAACTCATTCCTCCATCCCCACAGCGGCTCTGTCCACTCCTCGGCTACTGAGGCTCTGTTCGTTTCTATAAATATTGTTGTTTGGATTGGTTTTTTGCTATTGGCAAGTCCAGGTTTTCAACAGGAGATTAATTGATTAGGCCTATCCAGTTTTCCTTTGAGCTTTCCTGTTTGTTGATGATGGTTATTGGCCCTTTTGTTAGTCATGCTTTCCCAGACTCTCCTTGCCCGTTTTAGTTATGGGTTGGCCTGGGGTTTTTGTCCTGTCTCTTCTGACTCATAGCCGGTTTGCTGTCTTAACTTGCTGCCCCCTGCCTGGCTTGGACCCTGAAACGACATACACAGCCACAATAGAAGTTTCATAAAACAGCCACATAGAAGTCCCAGTAGCACAGCCCATAGAAAGTCCAATTCACAGCCCCATAAGAAATCCCATCAACAGTCCCATAGAAAGTTCCATACACACTCCATAGAAAGTCCAATTCACAGCCCATAGAAGCCCCATACACAGCCCCAAAACATAACAGCCATAAACGTTCCAATACAAAGGCCCCATAGAAAGTCCATAACGCCCCATAGTCTACACAGCCCCATAGAAAGTTCCAATTCACAGCCCATAGAAAGTCCAAGACACCAGGCCCCATAGAAAAGCAATACACAGCCCAAGACAGTCCAATACACAGCCCACATAGAAAGTCCCCATACACCAGCTCCATAAGAAAGTCCAATACACAGGCCCCATAGAAAGTCCCATACACAGCCCCATAGAAAGTCCAATACACAGCCCCATAGAAAGTCCCAAGACCAGCCCCTAAGAAAGCCAAGACACAGCCCCATAGGAAAGTCAATACACACATTATCCATCACGCCCATAGAAGTCCCATACAACTAGCCCCATAGAAAGTCCAACAACCTAAGACCCTCACAGCACCATTGAAAGTCCCTTAACCAGCCCAATAGAAAGTTCAATACACAGCCACACTAGACAGTCCCATACACAGGCCCACATTGAGTCCCATCAAGCCCAAGATACAGTCCATTCCGAAAGTCTCCACCATAGAAAGTCCAAGTCACCAGCTCCATAGAACAGTCACATACACAGCCCCATAAAGAAGTAACATACACCAGACCCAAGAGAAAGTCACATACACAGCCCCATGGAGAAAGTACCCATACATTACAGACCTCCCACCCTGCCGGCTTCCGGGCAGGTTGGAGGAAAGGGGGCATGGCGTCAAAAGGGCTGTGGCCGGTGTTATAGGGGGATGGGGGGTGGGGTTAGGAGGTTTTGAGGGGGCTTATGGTCTGGGGAATTCCTGTGGGCGTGGCCTTGGGATGTGGGAATGGACTGGACGGGACTCAAGTCTCACTCAAGTTCCGGAGTCTGGGGATGGTCTTGCGAGGAGTGCAGGAGACCACCCCAAGAATGGGAAGACTCCAGGGGGACCTGGGAGGGGTGCGGAACCTTACCATAGAAAGTCCCATACACAGCCCTAGAAGCATCAGCCAAGAAGTCACTAAAGGCCCCATAGAAAGTGGCCAAATACACAGCAACCATAGAAATCCAGATCACCAAGATCCATACAGCCAGCCCATAGAAAGTCCCATACACAGCACCATTGAAAGTCCTTACACAGCCAATAGAAAGTCAATACAAGCCCCATAGAAAGTCCCTTGACACAAGACCGCCTAAAGTTCCAAGAACATAGACAACAAATCACAGCCCCATAGAACAGTCCATACAGCTCCAGAGAAGTATACACAGCCCAATAGAAGAAAGTCAATTACACAGCTCCATAGAAAGCACATACACAGCCCACATACGTCAAAAGTCCCCCTAATCACATTTACCACCCCATGAAAGTCCCATATACAGACATCCCACCCTGCCGGCTTCCGGGAAGGGTTGTGGAAAGGGGGCATGGTCACAAGGGGGTGTGGCTGTGTTCCGAGGGTTTGATGGGAGGTGGGGTTAGGGAGGGTTTTCGGGGTGCGTTCGGGGGAATTCTGTGGGCGTGGACTGGGGATGTGGGAATAAAATCCAGGAAAGTGAGGTAGGAGGTATCTTTCTGTAGGAAAGGTTTCTTCCTCCTCCTTGTCCTCTGAGAGGATAGTAACATGCGCAGGGGAGCCCTTCCCCCCTCCCCTCCCTCCCTCCCTCCTGATGCCACCCTGGCTGCCCTTCAACTAGCGTAAAATGTTTGGGAAGGGATGCCCTATATTATATTAAAAAATAATATAGAGGGTGGAAATATCCTTTAATGAACTCATCAACTCTATTCAGAATAAGGAGAAAAGATACCTTTGGTACATCAGGGTATGGAATGGGTAGAGAAACACTTGAGAGGAAGTGATAGAGAAAGAGATCAACTTAAACGGGAATCATGGTGGATCCTAGAGTTGAGAAGTAAAACGCCTTTGGGTTACTCTTGTCTATAGACTCCTCCTCCTTTCTTTGTTCTTTCTTTTTAGTCTCATATTGCTTTGTGATTTTAGAATAAATTGTATATGTCCATATTGTCCATACAGTACATATATTGACCATAATAGGTTATTGAACATTATCATTAACATTCTCTACTTTCAATTTTTTAAGTTACTTGGAGACCATTGATGCATAGTACTGGATGACTACTGTAATGTTAAAGAGGAAGTTCAGTGCAAATACATATACAGGGAGATTCAATAAAAGTTCTTTTCATTAAAAATGGGGCTAATTTTTGCCCCAACCAACCAGATGTTAGCTTTCAAAAGAATGGGAGCAGTTTTTGGTTTGTTAAATGTGAACCAATGGAATTTGAAGTTCACATACCAAATAAGTAGAAATGAGATTCCATTCCTTGATTTAATGATTTTTCGTAAAGGTAATAAGTTACATACTAATGTTTATTAAAAACCGACAGCAGACAACACTCTCCTACAGGCTTCTAGTATGCACCCTACCTCCCTCTTGAAAGGTATCCCTACAGGGCAATATATTAGAGCCCGTCGTAACTGTACAACTCTTATGGATTTTGAAAAGGAAGCTGAGAATCTTAATCTCGGATTCCATGAACGTGGTTATCCCAAAGCTTGGCTTAATAAAGCATATAAGAGAGCCAAGAACTCTAAAAGAGAGGATCTTGTGTTTAAAGATAAACAAAAGGAATCTGATGGAACTATTAGGGTGGCCACACATCTATGAGATATTACTTACCCGACCGAGGGCTCACGCGATGTTCCTCCTTCGAACTGACAGAACCACTTCTCCCGAATCGTCTATTTGACCGACACATGCGATCGCGTAACAATCCCATTCATTTTGCGATCGCATGTCAGGCATATATACTAGCGTGAGAACGGTTCCTGCAGCATCGATGAACTCGTGTGAGTGCTCGGTCGGGTAAGTAAGATCTCATAGATGTTTAATGGCCACCTTAAGATATACAGAGCAATAGTGATTCAAATGTCATCACTACACTTTTAAAAAAGCACTGGCATATCATATATAGGGACCAATGTCTAAAAATGTTTTTGTCTCCTTTGGCCAAGAATAATCGCAAGAAGCACCATATAGGACAGAACTAGTTCATAGTTTCTTTGAACAACCACCAGACAACCTGGTTGGAAGAAGGTTTGATAAAGTGTAGAAATTAAATAGTGGTAAATGTAATGTTTTCCCTATATGGCCATAATAAGAAATCTTTTTGACCACTTGGATGGAAAAAAAGTCAAAATAGGGTAGTTTATGTACTACAATGTACTTGCCCCAAAATATATGTGGGTAAAACAATATGATTAGCCTAAAGATCTTTGGAACACATTCAGGATATCGGTAACCAAAATGAAAAAAGTTCAGTAGCACGTCCTTTAGGAACATCAACCAATGACCCAAAGATGTTAAATTTAGGGGGATCCAAAAACTGATATTGCTTTTATCAAGGCCAATGTAATACCAATATTCAAAAGGTAGTCGTTCACATCCTGGTACCTATAGACCTTTAAAGCCTACATCAGTGGTAGGAAAGGTGCTGAAACATGTTATGGGCTCATATCCTTGACTTTGTCTCCAGAGCTCATCTATTAGTAGTATAGCATAGATTGATGACAAATAATCTTCCAGACAAATTTAATTGTTTTTTATGAAGAAGCGAGTAAAGAAGTTGATCAGGCACAGCAGTGGATATGGTTACTTAGGATTTTGCGAAAGCTTTTGATACCTTGTTGCCACATAGGCGACTAATGTCTAAACTGAGGACTGTTGCCTTGAAGACACCTTTTGGGGGGGGGGGGTTAAGGATCGAGAACTGGATATTGGATTGCAAACAGAGAGTGGTGGTTAATGGAACTGAGGGAACTACATCTATGTGGGCCTTAAATTCCTAAGCGGCCCCCAGTTTTTCCGTATCTGGGGCCGCTTCTATTTAATCTGTTTATAATGACTTAGAAGGGGGCATTAAGAGGCAAGGTCTCATGTTGCTTGATGACACTAAACTCTCAGAGCTTTGGACTTCAGATGAGGTGTTTGCAAGCAGACCTAGATAGAATTAGTCAAAATGACAGAATGTCAGAACGGGATTCATGTTGTATAAATGTAGGTAGAATGCTCACCACCATAATTTTTAACTACTTCAAATTTTAGACTAATACTGATTTTGGTTGGGCAAAATTAGCATAATTTTTAAATGCACGAACTTTAATTGAATCTCCCTTGATAGTTTTAATAATGAGCATATTTTTTCTATCCCAAATCACCTTACCTCCCACGTTCGGCATTTTGAACCCTTATTGTCTTTCTCAGCACCTGGGTTGATTCAATTGTTCATAGAGATCTGAGCATTTTTGAACCCATCCAACGCTAATCAGTAGAATTACTATATGAACATTCAAGTTAGTGTGGATTCTGGGGGGGGGAAGAGAAGGACATTACGGAACCTACAAGGGCACTACTAATGTCAACAGAAGGGATAGACTGTCTTTACAGATATTTCAAAATGGCAAAAATATGCAGACTCAGACGTACATGTATGGAGCGGGCCCGTTCTTTGAGCACCCAGGGACGTCCATCTCCAATCAGGGAGGGGAATTGGTGGCTAGAAAGATACCAGGTGGTAGTAGTAAGGGACTCCATTAATGAAGGGGTGGTGTTTGTCTGCCTGGTGCTAGTTCACCATGTTGTGGATCGTGTAACAGATTATTGGTGGGCCTGGGAGTGACCCGCGTCTTGGTTCAATTGGTGGCCAATAACAAAGTTGAGGTGGATTGAGGTCCTTAAAATGATTTCCCGAGAATTGAGGCCAAGTTTTAAAAGGCAGGACCTCAAGGGTAGTGATTTCAAAATTAACTACCGCAGGCCCGTGCTACACTGAGGAGGCACGCGAGCTCAGGAGTATAAATGCGTGTTCTAGAGGGTGTGTCAATAGGAGATGTTGTTTGGGTTTTAGAGAACTGGGCTGACTTGGTGATGGTGCCAGCTTGTGGGGGAGAGATGGCTAGGGGGTTGGAGGAGATTTTACACTATTTATGTAGGGGATGGTACGTTGAACTAAACACAGGGGTAGATAGAGAAGTTAGGGATCAGGGGGCTGAATTGCTACAAGTACAATATTCCATTTTAATATTCTACCAAAGTGACAGAGAGCAAATGTTTCTAGTGTTTGCTTTATGTAAAGGAGGCATGCAGTATCTATTACCATGTTTTACTAAATAAATCGTCCTATCAATTTCCTTTACCCAGTTCCTGCAAAATAACTTGAGAGCACCTGACATCCACCCTCTCTCTCTTGCAGTTCCTTATAACCCCCTTACCTAGAATTTTCATTTACCTATCATGATCACTTCTGTTACAGTTTGCAAAATGATTGCTGTATACAACCGTTACTGTAAATGAAGTAATGTTTATATGTAATACTATGCTTATTAATATAAAGAGCTTAATGCCTGGCCAGGTTTGACAGATAAAAACCTTGGAGGGTTGATTAAATAACTTGTGACATCAAAAATATTTAAAAAGATTTTTTCAGATTTTTTTAGACGTATCTAGTAATTAGGGAATAAAAATGTTTAAAAAAGGCCACAACAGGCAATTACAGAAAGAATACCAATTTTTTATCTTACTTTTCCTAAGTGGCTGTACACCACAGTATGCACACAGTATGCAACACAGTATCTGTGCAGTGCAGCGGCCCAGAAGGTGAAATATTCTGAATTGATTACTTTTACCTACAGGGCAATGTGTGTCCAACTACAATATTTACTTTCCCTTGTCCCTCGTATGCATTAATGTAACAACTGCAAAGCAACCCCCTGGTCCTCCCTTTCTAACCACAATAAACCCCTCACTTTAAAAAAAACATAATAACCTCTAAAACACTAATACCCTACATAAAACACTAAACATATCCATTGTTATAATTTGAGACTCTTCCTAAAATACTTGCCCAACGGCGAATTAATTCCATCCCTGATAATATTTAGTAAATTTCCCTTACTAGCATTGACATCTCACTCCATTTCTCATCATCAACTTATTTTCATTCATTTTTGCTAGTAGGTGTGTCTGCTCAAAGAGGTGTGTCTGGTGTGTTTCAAAAATCAGCATGCAGAATCATTTTAATTAAACAACAGTTATATTTACTTCAGAAACAAACAATCTAACATTGGCCATGTATTCTGTATTCGCTTAGATATATATCGATAATAGAGAGCGCGAGCTATTTAATGATGTATGGTGGATGCGCGAGCGAGCGATGCTCGCCCGCTCGCTGCTAGCTATCTCGCCCCGCTGCTCGATCCCGCAGTGCGCAGCGGGATATAGACTTCGATCGCGCGCGCATCGCTCCGATGATCGATAGATAGCTGATGGCTAGCTTATGATCGCTCAGATAGCTCTCTGCTCGACAGCCCGATCGCTCGATCGACTCGCTCGATGAGCGCTAGATACGATTCTCGCTCGATCGCTCTGTAAACCGAGGGGAGACTTTCAGGATGATTTTAAAGGTAAAAGTTCTCAGCTTATACTTGAGTGTATACAGTAAATCTTAAATGTAGCTAAAGACAAAAATACACAGGTAAGTATATAATGTTGGAGCTACAGGAAAGAAACATAAAAACACATTTCCTGTGCTTAAAGGGGAACTTTGGTCTCTAAACAAGTTGAGTTTAAATGAAAAGCTAGTTTCCTACCTTTAAAACGAGTCATCAACCACCTCTCTACGTGCTCCACAGCCCAAGATATAAAGAAATTACTCACCAGAAATCTCACAGTTGAAAAACCCTTCCGAACTGAAGCCTAAACCTTTTTCTTCAAGTCCTAAGGGATTCCTAGTGTTTTTCTGACATGTTTATTGGTGAACAATGCCCCCCATATGTCTATTGTGGCCCGTTATTGTATTTATACACAGTAATCATATCCCCACGCAAGCACATTTTCTCCAGCGACATAATTGTAACGTCCAGGTCTCTCTTCATTATTTCAAGCTCCCCCATCCCTTATAATTTAGTTGCCCTTCTCTGAATCCTTCATTTCCAAAGATGCCTTTTGGTACAACAGGATTCCCCCAAAATTGCACTGCATATTTCCAAAAGAGGCCTTACAAATGCTTTGAAAGAGGAGAATCGACATTTTCCTCACTTGAATCCATACCTTTCTTTATACAAGGCAATAACAGGCTGGCTCTGGCTGTTGCTGCCTTGCACTGCGGCTTACTTTTAAGTTTATTATCCACCAAAACTCCAGATCCCTTCAACAGGGATCACTTACACAGAGCCATTTTAGTA
Source organism: Hymenochirus boettgeri (assembly GCA_019447015.1). Classification (NCBI taxonomy): domain Eukaryota; kingdom Metazoa; phylum Chordata; class Amphibia; order Anura; family Pipidae; genus Hymenochirus; species Hymenochirus boettgeri. Next base: position 297,187,655 of record CM033476.1, on the reverse strand, counting down.
TAAGCAGCACAAGGATTTTGAAGTCCAAAATGTATACCTTACATTTATCAATGATTGAATCTCATCTGCCCATGTAGGAGCCCAATGTGAAATCTATCTAGATCCCCCTGCAACTATTGCACATCCTCTGAAGTTAACTTAATGGTCGCCAAAGTTTGTCGTCACACACAGAAAGAACTTTCCTGCCAATACCACTTCTAAATCATTAATACATAGATTAAAATAGAAGCGGCCCCAACACAGAACCGTGGCACCCAACTGCAATTAGTTCCACCAATGATTGAAGGCCCCATAACAACTTACTTCTCTGCATCCTACTCATAACCAATGTTGCTATCCATGTACCACATATCCTCCCCAGACCACAGACCATAAGCTTATTACCATTAGTCTCGCGTATGGGGAGTCGGAAAAGTGTGCAGTGGCTGGCAAGAATGGGTTAACTTTGGTATTAGTTATTGCAAAGGACCAAGAAAATACCATTCCACCCTACACAGTTCCTATTGTGTTATATTACGATTAGTGAAGCATGGAACCAGATATTCTTTCCAGACAATGTGGGGGCCGAACCGTGTATTGGAATTTATATCTTGGGAAAGTGGTAGTACACACAGGGCGTGTTTTGGTATGGAGGAATAGATAATATACAGGAGAGGAATATGTGTCAATATCCCAAATGACAATGGACATATCACATGTATATGGAGTCTGACTAACTGAGGGGGAATAATGCTTGGGCTAGTCGTAAATCTGACATTCTAGACATCCTACTCATGCATAGCCAGGAGGGGGGGTTTGGCTCATCAAAGGGTTAAAATCCTTGTCAGCCCCTTATTTAACATTGTGTCATTACTGAGGGGATACATGCATAAAATGTGTGTATGGACCCGAGTTTCTCCCGCCCGGGACCACAGGGACTTTTCTAGTGAGTAGGGTCTGTGAATATTGTTATCCTTTTATTTATTATAACTGTTTGTAACCTATTGTATGTAATTTTATATAACACCATTTCTTTTATTTTTTTTTGTATATATGCACTGTCCACCTTTTGGAATATTAAATTTAGTTAGTTTGCGTTGATTGATCTCTAAAAGAGAATCAGTTAGCCTCTGATAAGTTTATAATGTGGTGAATGGAATGTTTGCAGTCGTAAATGGCTAATTAACTCTGGGGATGATGTGAAGACTGATGTACTTTAACCAGTTAGTTGCTGGAGTGAATGGGTATGTAACCATTTAGCGCAGGACAGGGGGTGTTGCATAGTCAGTGAGATTTGAGAGGGTTTGGGGCGTCTTTAAGGCCCATAACTAAAGTGGGTGGCAGCTGTACGATTGATTAGGTCGATCACGTGCCCAGGCAAATGGCCTCGTGACAGGGGCGAGGTTATCAAAAGGCCTTTGACAAAATTCAAGTAAACTAAATTCTAGCTATGCCAGAGTCTAAATTTCTACTTACTTCTGAATAAAAGCCAAGCAAGTTAGTTTTTAACAAGATTTATTGCTACTAAATCCAGCTGCGTTTACTATATTATGTCAGTCCTTGAAACATACTCTAGAATATGTTCACCTTATAAACTTTCCAGTATCTTCCCCACCACTGAAGTTAAACTACAGGCCTGTAATTCCGGCGTGAACAAAACTCCCCTTTTGCACAATGGAAATAACATCAGCCTGTTTCTCCAATCCAGAGCAGCCACAACCCAGGAATGAGGGAATCTGCACAAAAAATAAGAAACAAGCCTAGATAAACTGACACTAGCTCCCCTACGGACCCGCGGATGCATTGTTATCCCAGTCCAGGAGATTTAGTTAACATTAAACCTTATTTATTTGTTTAGTAGCAGATCCCGGTTAAAACACAAGTGCACTTGCATTCTTTAACCCTATGCTACATACTCATAATATCTGTACTTGGTCTTATAGTGTATAAAGAGGGAAAAAAAAATATTCAGGACATACTCCTCCCCTTTCTTTTTTCTAGTCTGCCTAAACAAGTGGGTATTCTTCGAAATTTACAGCCACAGTTGTTGAGGAAACATGTTAACCCACGTTTTGCTATACCATATTACAGCATACTTTCATTCAACGCTATTATCTCCAATTCACTCATTTGTAACCGCCAGGCTTCTCGCATTTGCAAACATAAATTTTAGAATTATGAATCCTGCCAGTTATTTCGTATTACATAATGCCTCCCTACCCCTATGCTAGCCCTAACCCGCCTTTACACCCACCATTGGCACTATACTACAACTGCTTTCCATCCTGAGGCTATCCTATTCCCAGGCGAGACTAACTAATTCCCTATCCCCCCAAAACTAGTTGTAAATCTCCTCCAACTCTCTAGCCATCTTCTCCCCCAAAACAGCTGCACCGCATCAGTGAGTGCAACCCATCCTACTAAAAAGCCTGTAGCCGACAACAAGGTCTATAAAACCAAACCCTTTTCCGTACACCACCCTCTAGAAACGCATTAATGCCCTAAGCTCCCGTGTCTCCTCGAGTTAGCACGTGGGCTGCGGGGTTAGTATTTTGAAAAACACTACCCTGGAGGTCCTGCTTTTAACTTGGCCCCTAGCTCTCTGAAATCATGTTTAAAAGACTCTCCTCCTCCTCTAATTTGTCATTGGCACCAATGTGACCAAGACCGGTGGCCCACACACATGGGCCCACCCAATAATCTGTTACACGATCCACCACAAGCCGAACCCTAACACCAGGCACAACACAACGTTGTTCATGTAGGGTCTATCTACCACTCCAAAAGTGAACTATTCTTTTAATGTATTGATTGAAGACAGGAGAGGTTAAGGCGCTATGCCTAACCTTCCGTTTTCAACAAGATCTCAGGAGTGATGGGACGAACAAATTAAAGAAACTTACCTTACTGCGATCCCCGCAGCACTAGGGAAATTTCCCGACCGCTTCTGTTACATTTTCGAGCATGCTCTATAGTTACTAACCGGAAGCAGTCGTGGGACCTGTCACTGCTGCCTGAGGAAGGGACGTTGTAAGGTAGGATTTCTTCATTCTTTGTTCAGTTGCTCCTGGGGAATTGATGAAGAATGGGAGGTAAGGCAGTCATCTACCTTCTGTCTTCATCCAATAATTAAAGGAACATTTAACTTTTGAGTAAACTATCCATTAAGCATTGAATATCCATTTAGACTTTCTAGTTGGGAAGTGAGATAGGAAATGCTTATAGAAAACATAGTCATTAATCACTGGCAAAACTCATTCCTCCTGATCCCCACAGCGGCTCTGTCCACTCCTCGGCTAATGGGCTCTTCGTTTCTATAAATATTGTTGTTTGGCATTGGTTTTTTCTATTGGCAGATCCAGGTTTTACACAGGAGATTTAATTGATTAGCCTATCCAGTTTTCTCTTGAGCTTTCCTGTTTGTTGATGATGGTTATTGGCCCTCTTTGTTACCAGCTCAATGCTTCCCTAGACTCCTTGCCCGTTTTATGTTATGGGTTGGCCTGGGTGTTTTTTGTCCTGTCTTCTGACTCTAGCCTGGTTTGCTGTCTTTAACTTGATGCCCCCTGCCTGGCTTGGACCCTGAAACCCATACACAGCACACATAGAAAGGTTTATAAACAGCCCATAGAAGTCCCAGTACACAGCCCCATAGAAAGTCCAATTCACAGCCCATAGAAATCCTCACACAGTCCCATAGAAGTCCATACACAACTCCATTTAGAAACAGTCCAATTCCACCTAGCCCCATAAGCAAGATCCATACACAGCACAATAACTCCAATCGGCCAAGAAAGTCCCATTACACAAGCCCCATAGAAAGTCCAATCACAGGCCCCATAGAAAGTTCCTAAGACACCAGCGCCCATAGAAAGATTCCAATCACAGCCCATAGAAGTCCAATACACAGCCACACATAGAAAGGTCCCCATACACAGCCCCAAAGAAAGCCAATACACAGCCCCATAGAAAGTCCCATACACCAGCACCATAGAAAGTCCAATACACAGCCCCATAGAAAGTCCCAACACAGCCCACCATAGAAAGTCCAATAACAGCCCCATAGAAGTCAACAGCCCTAGAAGCAAGACACAGCCCATAGAAAGTCCAATTCACCGCCCCATTAGAAGTCCCATACACTAGCCCCATAGAAAGTCCTCACACCCTAGAGAAGCACAGCACCATTGAAAGCCCTAAACCAGCCCAATAGAAAGTCAATACACAGCCCCATAGAAGTCCATAAGGCAATCTAGAGTCCGCCCCATAATTCACAGCCAACCAGCACGAAAGTCAATTCACACACCCATAGAAAGTCCAATCACCGCTCCATAGAAGTCACATACACAGCCCATAGAGCAAGTAAATACACAGACCCAAAGAAAAGTCCATACACCAGCCCCATGAGAAAGTCCATACATACAGACTCCCACCCTGCCGGCTTCCGGGCAGGTGTGGGAAAAAGGGGGCATGGCGTCACAAAGGGCTGTGGCCGTGTTTAGGGGGATGGGGAGGTGGGGTTAGGGGGGTTTTAGGGAGGGGGTTTAGTGCGTCCTGGGGATTCCTGTGGGCGTGGCCTTGGGATGTGGGAAGACTTGGAGGGACTCAAGTCTCTTCAAGTCCAGGAGTCTGGGGGATGTCTTGCGAGAGTGCAGGAGACCAACCCAAGAATGGGAGACTCACAGGGGACCTGGGAGGGGTGGGAGACCGTTACCATAGAAAGTCCCCATACACAGCCCATAGAAGTCCAGATACACAGCCCATAGAAAGTCCACATACACAGCCCCATAGAAAGGGCCAGATACACAGCCCATAGAAAGTCCCATACACCAGCCCATAGAAGTCCCATACAACAGCACCATTGAAAGACCTTACACAGACACAATAGAAAGTTCAATACACAAGCCCCATAGAAAGTCCATTGGACACAAGCGCTTCCATAGAAAGCCAAGTACACCCCATAGAAGTCAAAGTCAATTACCCCATAGAAAGCACATCCAATTCAGCTCCAGAGAAAGATACAACCATCACACACAGCCCCAATAGAAAGTCACATGACAGCTGAAGCATACACAGCACCCATAGAAAAGTCCCACCATACACCATAATACAGACACCCACCCTGCCGGCTTCCGGGAATGTGTTCCATGTGGAAGGGGCATGGCGTCACAAGGTGTGTGTGGCCTGTGTTCTCGAGGGTGTATGATGGGAGGTGGGGTTGGAGGGTTTTCAGGGGGCGTTTCGGGGGAATTCTGTGGGGAGTGGACTGGGATGTGGGGAATGACTTGGGAGGAGACTCAAGTCTCCTCCAGTCCAGAGTTGGTGGTCTTGCGGAAGAGTGCAGGAGACCACCACAGAATGAGGGAGAATCGCAGGGGATCTGGGAGGGGTGGGATACCTGTACCCATAGAAAGTCCCATACACAGCACCATAGAAAGACCCAAGACCCATAGAAGAAAGAACCACAGCCCCATAGAAAGTTCCTATAACAAGCCCCATAGGCAAAGTCAATACAGCCCCACGAGAAGTCCCTTTAACAGCCATAGCAAGTCACATAAACAGCCCCATAGAAAGTCCAATTCCACACCCATAGGAAAGTACCATCACAGCCCCATAGAAAGTCCAATGCACAGCCCCAAAGAAATCCTATACACCAGTCCAATACAAAGTCCCATATGCACAGCTCATACACAGATGTGCCTGGCATTACTTTCTGTAAGCACTGTTTGTTGCTCCTATTACGTTCTCCTGTTTTTCCCTTTCCTTGCAATCTGGGACTGATCAATTGGATGGAGCAGGCATTAATGTCTAACCCACCTGAAATCAAGCGAATTCTGTTGTTACGGGGATTAAAGCTTCGTTCCAAGGCTAGTGTTGATTGTCCATCTGCTCCGTTAAGCACCCAGATCAGCCTGATGTGAAGGTAAACGAGGAGACTTTCAGGATGATTGTAAAGGTTAAAAGTTCTCAGCTTATACTTAGTGTATTACCAGTATAATCTTAAATGTAGCTAAAAGACAAAAATACACAGGTAAGTTATAATGTTGGGCTACAGGAAGAAACATAAAAGCTTAAGGGAACTTTGGTTCCTCCAACAAGTTGAGTTTAAATGAAAAGCTAGTTTCCTACTACTTTAAACGAGTCATCAACCCACCTTCTACGTGCTCACAGCCCAAGATATGAAAGAATACTCACCAGAAAGCCTCAGACTTCATGACAGCACAGGAGACAGGAAAAGTCCTCCCACTCCCTGCTGTGTGAAGATCCCCAGAGAAGGGTAAGGATATCTACAGCCCTACTCTCCCATATGTGAGCTCTCATTGACCTGAAAAGGCTGTTGTTTTCACACAGTTTTCTGTAGGGGGTGTTGAGTGGCCCACGGCCCCGCAAGTGGCGGGGGGAGAAGGCCCCGCGAGGGTGCCCGGGTTGCCACATGGGGGCGGTAAGGGAGGGGGTCAGGTGGCAGGGACCAGGGGGGCTTGCAAGAGGAGTGGGGCTGGGGCTCTAGGGGGAGGAGGTAGACAAAGGGCAGATTGACTGTTTCATAGGAAGTGCAGGGGGGACCTGGTGATGATGCTGCATATCACACACCAAAAATGTAAATATCTTCAAACTATGCAAAATAAACAATGAAATAAATTGCAGAAGATCAGGAAGCCAATTCCTATCAATTTACCGGAATCAAGTTGGGCCCACAGTTCCCCTTTAACCTAAAGGAACAAGTATTTTGAACAAGCTATTGTAAGATTACTTAAAAACAGCATTGACCATTGCAAATACCATCATTTCTAATAACTTTGTACATAGATCGATGAGCCTGTTAAGGTTTTTTGAAACCCACTACGTGACCATAAGATAGTTTAAAAAAATCATTTCCTACATTCTGCTCCTTTTGGTTCTCCTTGCAGTGCTTGTTCAGATAGATAGATAGAGAGATGATAGATAGATAGATAGATAGATGATACATAGATGGATGATAGATAGATACATAGATGGATGATAGATACATAGATGGATGATAGATAGATACATAGATAGATCGATAGATAGATAAGAGATAGATTGATAGATGAGAGATAAATAGACAGATAGATAGATATCTGATTGATAGATAGATGATAGATAGATAAGAGATAGATCGATAGACAGATAGCTAGATAGATAGATGAGAGATAGATAGATAGATGATAGATAGATGAGAGATAGATAGATATAGATAGATGATAGATGGATAGATAGCAGAATTAGATAGATAGATAGATAGATTGATAGATAGATAGATAGACAGACAGATAGATGATACATAGATAGATAGATAGATGATATATAGATAGATAGATAGACAGACAGATGATAGATAGATAGACAGACAGACAGTCAGACAGACAGTCAGACAGACAGATAGACAGACAGACATACAGACAGACAGATGATAGAGATAGATTGATAGATACATGATAGATGATAGATAGAGAGACAGGAACAACACACTGAGGCAGCAATTGGTACATCCGAAAGACCCAATACCAAAACACAAGAAAAGCGACATCATATATGCAGTGCAGTGCAGTGAAGAATGCTCTGATTTGTATGTGGGGGAGACCAAACAGCAACTGCATCAACGTATGGCCCAGCACAGAAGAGCCAATTCCTCGGGTCAGGACTCAGCCGTGTATCTGCATCTTAAGGATAAAGGACATACCTTTGAAGATTGTAATGTTAACATACTGGCGAAGGAACGTGACTGGTTCAAGAGAGGTGTTAAGGAGGCCATTTATGTGAAAATAAAGAAACCAAGCCTAAATAGAGGTGGGGGGGTTCGACACCAACTGTCTGCCATGTACAATGCTGTTTTAACACCTTACTCTGGGCGTTCCTATAACACCTCTTAGCCACTATACAATCACACCCTTAACACCTGGCTGTGATATGCTAATTGGGATTTTCCAGGGTACATAATTGCCACAGATTCTTGTACAAGTCATTCTGAATTGAGAAAGCCAGTCGGATGACTAGCGAAACGTCTTCAAGAACTACATTTCAAGTCCAGTTGATCTAATTGAATACAACAGATATACCATGACCTGGATGAATGAGAACCTTCACAAGGACATTCCGTAAAGTGACAAATTAAAAGATAAGATCAGACAAGAATACAGTATGCAGCAGGTTCCCTGAATAGAGTCCCTCTATGTTAATTAAAAACCTTCTAATTAGAGCCATCACCAGGCCAGCAGGTTTTTCCTGTACCTAAGCGCCTAAAATGCTATGTCCTCATCCCTGGGGGGTACTGCTGGTAGTCTAAAAACATTCTAGCTGCCCCTGAACCTGCCCCCTTTTTGCTGGCTAAGGGAGTACATGCTTCTTGTGGGTCTTCCTATTGGTTGGAATGTTCACCAAGTGAAGAGGGTAGGGTCAAACTACCATCTGTACTCCCAGATGTTAGGACCTAGCGTTTCAGATCCTCACACTGCGTACAGTTTAAGGGAGTCGGTTGATTTGATTTTTGTTCTTCTTTAAGGTCCTGCACACAAGCCCCAGGACAATTTTTTTTTAGCTCTAATGTTAGTCTATTTCTTGATAATGTATGATTAATACTTAATGCTTTCCAAATACTCTACCACTACCAGATACAATAGATCTATTAAGTGTTCTATATAAGATTATTGCAGTTTTAGCAAGATTAAACTAGGGCACAATCCTCTGCCAATTTTCCTCACAAGTCTTATGCACTTCAATATCATTGTTTACTCAAACAATCGCTAATATTTCTATAATACAGATTTTCCTGCATGTCTAGTAAAAGAAATGGGAATTTCTTTTACAATCCTGCAGGGAGGCTTGCAGATGGCGAGCACCTTATTTTTAAACAAAAATTGAATGTAGGGATAAAAACAAAAATGGTGGTAGTTTTTACAGTGGTTGGCAAAAGTATTCGGCCCCCTTGAAGTTTTCCACATTTTGTCACATTACTGTATTGGTCTCTCACGTGGAATTTCAATAAAATTGATTCATGTGACAAAATGTGGAAAACTTCAAGGGGGAGATTGCCCTGTATTTGGCTCCATCCATCTTCCCATCAACTCTGACCACCTTCCCTGTCCCTGCTGAAGAGAAGCACCCCCAGAGCATGATGCCACCACCATATTTGACAGTGGGGATGGTGTGTTCTGAGTGATGTGCAGTGTTAGTTTTTCGCCACACATAGCGTTTTGCATTTTGTCCAAAAAGTTCCATTTTAGTCTCATCTGACCAGAACACCTTCTTCCGCATGTTTGCTGTGTCCCCTACATGGCTTGTGGCAAACTGCAATCGGGACTTCTTATGCTTTTCCGTTAACAATGGCTTTCTTCTTGCCACTCTTCCATAAAGGGCAACTTTGTGCAGTGCACGACTAATAGTTGTCCTATGGACAGATTCCCCCACCTGAGCTGTAGATCTCTGCAGCTCGTCCAGATTCACCATGGGCCTCTTGACTGCATTTCTGATCAGCGCTCTCCTTGTTCGGCCTGTGAATTTAGGTGGACGTCCTTGTCTTGGTAGGTTTACAGTTGTGCCATACTCCTTCCAGTTCTGAATGATCGCTTGAACAGTGCTCCGTGGGATGTTCAAGGCTTTGGAAATCTTTTTGTAGCCTAAGCCTGCTTTAAATTTCTCAGTAACTTTATCCCTGACCTGTCTGGTGTGTTCTTTGGACTTCATGGTGCTGTTGCTCCCAAGATTCTCTTAGACAACCTCTGAGGCCATCACAGAGCAGCTGCATTTGTACTGACATTATATTACACACAGGTGCACTCTATTTTGTCATTAGCATTCATCAGGCAATGTCCATGGGCAACTGACTGCACTCAGACCAAAGGGGGCTAAATAATTACGCACACCCCACTTTGCAGTTATTGATTTGTTAAAAATGTTTGGAATCATGTATGATTTTCGTTCCACTTCTCACGTGTACACCACTTTGTATTGGTCTTTCACGTGGAATTCCAATAAAATTGATTCATGTGACAAAATGTGGAAAACTTCAAGGGGGAGGTGGTGTAAGGAGATGTGGTTTGGGTTTTAGAGAACTGGGCTGACTTGGTGATGGTGCAGCTGTTTTGGGGGAGAAAATGGCTAGGGGGTTGGAGGAGATTTTAAACTAGGTATGGAGGGGAGGGTACGTTGAACTACACAGGGGTAGATAGAGAAGTTAGGGATCAGGGGGCTGATTGCTACAAGTACAGATTCCATTTTAATATTCTACAAAGTGACAGAGCAATGTTTCTAGTGTTTGCTTTATGTAAAGGAGCATTGCAGTATCTATTACCCATGTTTAGCTAATTAAATCAGTCTATCATTTTCCTTTGCCCAGTTCCTGCAAATAACTTGAGAGCACCTGACATCTCTGCAGTTCCTTATAAACCCCTTACCTAGAATTTTCATTTACAGATCCATGATCACTTCTGTTACAGTTGCAAAATGATTGCTGTATAAAACCGTTACTGTAAATGAAGTATGTTTATATGTATATGCTTATTAATAAAGAGCTTATAGCCTGGGCCAGGTTGGACATATAAAAACCTCTGGGAGGGTTGATTAAATAACTTGGTGACATCAAAAAATATTTAAAAGATTTTTCAGATTTTTTTAGACTGTATCTAAGTAATTAGGGGAATAAAAATGTTCTAAAAAAAAGGCACAACAGGCAATACAGAAAGAAATACAAATTTTTTATCTTACTTTTCCTTTAAGTGGCTGTACACCACAGTATGCACCACAGTATGCAACACAGTATCTGTGCAGTGCAGCGGCCCAGAAGGTGAAATATTCTGAATTGAGATACTTCTACACTACAGGGAAATGTGTGTCAACTACAATATTTACTTTCCCTTGTCTCGTATGGCAGTAATTACAACTGCACCCCCTGGTCTCCCTTTCTAACACAATAAACCCCTCATCTTTAAAAAACATAAAGAAAAATCTAAATACACTACAATACCCTACATAAAACACTAAACATTCATTTGTTATTAATTTGAGAATCTTCCTAAAATACTGTGCCACGGCGAATTAATTCCATACCTGATAAGTATTAGTTTCCCTTACATAGCAGTTAGAATCTTCACTCCATTTCTTCATCAAACTTATTTCACTTTCATTTTTGCTAGTAGGTGTGTCTGATCAAAGAGGTGTGTCTGGTGTGTTCAAAAATCAGCATGCAGGAATCATTTTATTAACCAACAGTTATATTACATGTCAGAAACAAAACAATCTAACATGGGCCATGTATATACTGTATGTAGATTAGATAGATAGATAGAGAGCGAGAGAGATTAATGATGGATGGATGGATAGAGAGAGAGAGAGATGATAGACAGATAGATGATAGATAGATAGACAGATGATAGATAGAGAGAGTGAGAGAGGGATATAGATAGATAGAGAGATGATAGATAGATGATAGATAGATAGATGATGGATAGATGATAGATAGATAGATAGATAGATGACAGACAGACAGATAGATAGATAGATCGATAGATGAGAGATAGATAGATGATAGATAGATAGATAGATAGATAGAAAGATGACAGATAGACAGATAGATAGATAAGAGAGAGATCGATAGATGAGAGATAGATAAATATCGGAGGTCAAGGCGAGATCGCAGTATTATGGCAATTTTGAGATGCCTATGTTTGATCATTGGTGAATAAGTCGGCGATTTCGACATCTTCCAAATCGCCATAATATTTTTCACCTCCGAAAGTGCACAGTGTAGACCTGTTAGTAAAATCACTGACAGGTGAGCATTTGGACATTAAAAATGCCTGAGTTAGCCTGGCAGAGAATAAATCAGTAGATGTGTGAATCCAATGGATAACTTCAGTGCTCTACCCTTCACCGCTCCGTACCCAGCGGTGAAGGGTTGTATTGATTGCTGTGTGGTGCTCCCTTTCTACCTTTTTGAAGTTAGCCTGGCAGAGGTATTTAGTTAAATTTTTACTACGCAAAAAAATCTGAGCAGACACCTGCAGGGACCCAGCATATCCAGCTGCACAGGAGGAAGATAATGATTAGATAATTATTCACACAATTAACATGCACCTGCTAAACTGCAACACATAGCAGACCTGCACTAGCTTTTCTGCTGGGTGCTATAACCGCACCGGCCTGCAAATATTCCAAACCCTGACCCCACAGGTACCAGCAACCTGCCCTGACCCCACCAGCATCTGCAGAATTCTACCTGAACCCAACCCTTAACCCATTATAACCTTAAAATGATTTACCTGAACTGGGCACATTCAGGTAACCTGCGGGTATCGGACATGATGCAGGAATTTAACCCACTTGTGTTTTATGTAATATTGTAATATTATATTATATGTATTTTTTACCATCTGATCCCACAGAGGAGGCTCCTTCTGGCCCAATCCCCCGGACACCTCGGGCCTTTCCATACATTTTAGAAGGCAAGTATGTCTATCAGAAATCCAAATGGTCATTGGATAGTTTGTAAATGTCAATGATGTTTGTAAATGCAATTACACATATTAAAACAACGCTCTTTAATTTTGTAAATCTGCAGGACATGAACCATGGCCACCCCCCCCCACCCACTCATTGTGTCCTTACCTGGCCCAGTCACCCCACCTCTGCCATTCGTTTTTCTCAGGGACTGTCCACACCCCTACAAACAGGAATTTTCCAGGATGCGGTTTTGCAAAATCTCCAAGCCCTAAAAGAAAGCATGACCACCCTAAACCGGCACATTCACCGTAGTTCTTATACTGTATTTTTTTTGGTTTATGTTGTATACTCTTTTTTTTAACTTTTATTTTAATTTTCCAATAGTAAATTAAGGTTTAGTTAACAAAAAAGTACGTTACTATCATTAATATCTTCCTATTTACACAAGTCTGTTCATGGTTAGAACATTGCATTACTGGACACTATATAACAGATCATCAGCTGAAGTAAGTGATAATAACCTTTAGGATACGGTTAACTTACATTACTGCAATTGTGAAGAGGACTAGGCCCAATACACATATGTGGGCTTGGGAAACTAACATTTTGTGATCCATGTAGTGCTAAATAATTTTTCCTGCAGGGTTGAACCAAAAGTTCACGAACTGTAACAATTCTGCCATCAGAAAGGTTGTTAGGTGCCCCCTGTAATTCCCACAACAAAAAGGATGGCATTTGGCCATGAAAAAATGATCAATAGCCTAGGGCTCACAATGTCCTAAGGGGGGCACCACTTAAAAATACACACCAAAAATATCTGTGGGTTCTGGGACCACAAAGGGGGCACCATTCAAGTGGCCATTGGCTTTCGATCTTCCATCGGTTTGCTTCTAATGTGGGTATCACTAAAAATGGAACCTAAAATGCTGGATCATACATGGAGGTGCTTCCCCTGTAGATACGCAGCAGTAATGATTTCCTCTGATGCCGGGGGGCTCCCTTGGTTTTCCCACAAGCCACTCTGGTCCTCTACTGGAGGAACTGAACTTGCAAACAGCACTGATCGCAACTTTACTTCCCACTATAGCAAGAATGTGTTAAACTGAACACCTACTTACTATAGAATTTGTAATTGTATCAAAGAGATCTATTCATAAATAAAAGAGCTTTCATCTTCTCTGGTGGTCCAGTGTTCATTTGGAGAATCTTCCTTCTCACCCTCTGCATAGTCCTTCTTCAATAATGTTGTGACCAAAAAATAACCTATGACACTGTAGCTCAGGCATGTCTAGTTAGATCTGGTGTTAACAAGTACTGTATGGTAGCTAAGCAGTGTACACACCATGCAATATTTTAACAATCGTCAAAAGTTCAGTGTAGCGGTTGATTGGCCATAAATAACCGCATGGTGTTTCATACGCGACTGACCATTTGCTTGTTTGAATTGGACAAACACCCAATCAGACATGTCCGAAAACCACGTCTGATTGTGCTGTTCTCTATGGCTGGTTACACACGACTGTCGCAGCAGTAGTGGCTGCAGATGACAGTTTGTGCGACCAATAGGAATCCATAGGAAACCGCACAATCAGCGGGCAAAACCAACACAGATTTTTCGTGCCCGTGTGTACCCAGCCTAAGGACCACGATCGCTTGCAGCTAACTGTTGACCTTGGCCGCAACCAACAATCCTTCCTCCTGGCCAACCGGTTGGAAGAGCAGAATGTTTGGTTAGGAGGAAACAGTGTTCAGCACAGTGTGTACCATGCTAGACCGACACTAATGGAGGTAAAATGGCCATTTTGTGGCGAATTCGATCTGTCTATTTTTGGAAATCGCCATATTATGGAGATCTGACAAACGATATGACAGATTTCGGATATTTGTAATGGCGGAATGTGTTATTACGAATGAAAATACAAATATGTTAATTAGCATTTGTAAAAACCTTAACATTGTTGTAAAGGTTATGTCTTGGTATAGAAACACATAAGCACAAGCACATTTTGCCACCTCAGACCTTGCGATGTGAAAAGGCTGATATCGGCATTTTGTAAATAAGATCGCGCACTTACCGCGACGAAAGATGGTGATAAGGGAATTGGCGATATGGAGCAATATTGTGATTTTTCATTTTCTAAATTGCGATGTTGGCGCAAACACAAAAAAAATCAATAAAAAACAGTATGTGACAAAGTTAAATGGGATAAGTTTACTTACTCAGTGATTTCTGAGTAGAGTAGAGTGCATATGTACAGTATACAGGCGGCAGCATTATCAGAAAAAATCTGAAAAAGTCAGAAATCCACAAAATCAGCTTCATAACCAGGTTTGGGTTTGGATTTGGGTTCATCTCTAGTAATGGCTGTCACTCATGGCGGCAACTGGACATCACGGCCAATGGCTGACTGTATAAATACATAAATGGGCCATACAATACACTATCTGGGGTATTGTTCACCAAAAGAACATGTCAGAGGACACACGTCTGATTGGTTGGGGCAAAATTAGCACTATTTTTAACGATAAGAACTTTTATTGAATACCCTGATTATCCTTTATTCCATTAAAAGTTGACATTTGACATTGTTCCTAAGAAGTGTTCTGTTTATGGCCGCCTCATCCAGATTATTTTGGCAATCACAACCAAGAGTCAGACTCTTCTTTTAGGAGATTTTAGGAACTGTGGAGAACAAACAAATATTTAGCAAATGCATCTAAAACAGATCTAATCAGCAGTCATCCTTGGGATATATTTTCAGATTTAGAGATTGGGTCATATTTCCAAAGGTGTGATATCGCTATATTGTGATACCGAGTCTTTAACGATCGTTGCCTCAATCTTGATTTACAATTTTTAAGAAGTGTTTAAACAAGTTTTGGTGATAGGTACATGTTCCCCAGACCATTTCCAAGGTGCCACAGCCATTTACAGTAAGTTACCTACAGTAAATTTCTGTTATTTATCCAAACTTTTCAAACTATTATCTCCCCATTGACTTTACTGGGTTAGTTTCCGAACTTTTACTAAGTTTGGAAACGGACCGAACTTTAGTAAGTTCGGCCATCTCTAATGATAAGTGAATGTACAGAAGATAGGAGGCATGGAGGGGCAACCATCTGTTTAGTGTCAGCTCCTTTTATTGTAGATAGAACTTTGGTCCTTCACTACGTATGTGTTGCACACTCAAAACTTGATATTTAAAATATGATTTTAATGAATTGAATTTCATGCATCCAATCTGTTTACAATTGGCAGATCAAATCTGTTTACTTTTCTGTTTCAATAAAATAAAGTGTGTTGCCATTGACCTTTACTGTTATGTTTGTGGGATCTAATCTCAACCAACCATCCAGTACTGAGCACAACATACACTGCCCAGAAAAGGTATTGCTCTTCTAACCCACTCTTATGACCGCCAACCTTGTCATTTGAATATTTAATCTTACTTATACTATTTTAAATGACATTCCGTAAATCTGTTGTATTCAATTAGATTAACATAAAGTTTTATGGACATAAAGTTTAGTTCTTGAAGACGTTTCGCTAGTCATCCGACTGGCTTTCTCAATTCAGAATGACTAGTTTTCATTACAAAACATTACAATCTTCAAAGGTATGTCCTTTATCCTTTGAAGATTGTAATGTTAACATATTGGCGAAGGAACGTGACTGGTTCAAGAGAGGTGTTAAGGAGGCCATTTATGTAAAAATAAAGAAACCAAGCCTAAATAGAGGTGGGGGGGTTCGACACCAACTGTCTGCCATGTACAATGCTGTTTTAACACCTTACTCTGGGCGTTCCTATAACACCTCTTAGCCACTATACAATCACACCCTTAACACCTGGCTGTGATATGCTAATTGGGATTTTCCAGGGTACATAATTGCCACAGATTCTTGTACAAGTCATTCTGAATTGAGAAAGCCAGTCGGATGACTAGCGAAACGTCTTCAAGAACTACATTTCAAGTCCAGTTGATCTAATTGAATACAACAGATATACCATGACCTGGATGAATGAGAACCTTCACAAGGACATTCCGTAAAGTGACAAATTAAAAGATAAGATCAGACAAGAATACAGTATGCAGCAGGTTCCCTGAATAGAGTCCCTCTATGTTAATTAAAAACCTTCTAATTAGAGCCATCACCAGGCCAGCAGGTTTTTCCTGTACCTAAGCGCCTAAAATGCTATGTCCTCATCCCTGGGGGGTACTGCTGGTAGTCTAAAAACATTCTAGCTGCCCCTGAACCTGCCCCCTTTTTGCTGGCTAAGGGAGTACATGCTTCTTGTGGGTCTTCCTATTGGTTGGAATGTTCACCAAGTGAAGAGGGTAGGGTCAAACTACCATCTGTACTCCCAGATGTTAGGACCTAGCGTTTCAGATCCTCACACTGCGTACAGTTTAAGGGAGTCGGTTGATTTGATTTTTGTTCTTCTTTAAGGTCCTGCACACAAGCCCCAGGACAATTTTTTTTTAGCTCTAATGTTAGTCTATTTCTTGATAATGTATGATTAATACTTAATGCTTTCCAAATACTCTACCACTACCAGATACAATAGATCTATTAAGTGTTCTATATAAGATTATTGCAGTTTTAGCAAGATTAAACTAGGGCACAATCCTCTGCCAATTTTCCTCACAAGTCTTATGCACTTCAATATCATTGTTTACTCAAACAATCGCTAATATTTCTATAATACAGATTTTCCTGCATGTCTAGTAAAAGAAATGGGAATTTCTTTTACAATCCTGCAGGGAGGCTTGCAGATGGCGAGCACCTTATTTTTAAACAAAAATTGAATGTAGGGATAAAAACAAAAATGGTGGTAGTTTTTACAGTGGTTGGCAAAAGTATTCGGCCCCCTTGAAGTTTTCCACATTTTGTCACATTACTGTATTGGTCTCTCACGTGGAATTTCAATAAAATTGATTCATGTGACAAAATGTGGAAAACTTCAAGGGGGACGAATACTTTTGCAAACCACTGTAAGTCTAGATCCCCTTTAATGTTGTGCCAAAGCAATGACTTCATTTAGGTTTTAACAGATTGTCTTTAAGTTTAGCGCCTGTTTTTATCTGGTTGTAATAAAAACTAAAATATTTTTTCATTTATTTTGAAAATTGTAAAATCGTCGTTAAAATAGGGTATTTAGACAAACCTAATACATGAGGATATTTTACCATCCAAATACTCACTTGTTGTGTATAACACTTGAAACCCTTTTGCTTGACCTGACGCATCACTTGAAAACACCACTAGCATGTATCTTCCAGTAGACACCTGATTTCCAAAGACCAGAGAGCCACATGCACGGCGCAGGACAGTAGCTGCAGTATTGGTTCCATCATAAATTGTAAGGCTGTCATAGCGACAGGAAGATGAGAGTTCCACTTCAATGCTAAGTATAGTTAGCACAATCTATAGGAGATTAGGGAGATAGTAAAATATCCAACAGACCATAATGCAAAAGCCCCACACAGGCCAATATTATGCCCAGATTGACATTGACACTGCTTTTGGTTTAGGCCTTTAATCACCCATTGGGCCAATAGAAAACCAACCTATTTGGGATTATTCAAATATTGGTTTGATCTTTTAGCAGATCTGGCATTGTAATGTGTGTCTGCTTGACTGATCTGTCAGCACAGACACATACAGAAAGAACCAATTGCGTGATTCAGAGCGATATAGTTATGGACACTTATACCACACAAGTTGTTCTTCCATATATTAATTTGAAATATTATGTAAAAAAAGCAAAGAAGCATGTTGGTAGCATGTATACAATGAGACAAAAAATACGTATATTACACATTATTTACAATATATACATTACACATTATATAGAATATTTTATGTAAAGTAATTTAGGGTTAAAAAGGAGGCATGGGTGCAAAACATGTAGCATACGTGTTTTGAATGAACCCGCACTCTTTGCAACTTCAAATCTGTGTCATCACTATATGCTCCAATATGAGTATCGGTATGCAGACAGATTACACAGGTTAAGACTACTACACTGTCTGGAGAAGAGGCACTTGCATGAGGACAGTAGAACAGTCTTTCATGGTTTATTTGATAGTTAGATAGAGGGCTGGGTACATTTCTAATAAATTATATTGAAAGTTAGATAACAGTTTGCGATTCTCACCTTGAATCCTACAGGAGCCATAATGGACCATGTACAGTTTGCATTACTTGGATAGGCGGTAGGGTAACCAGGAGACGTGAAAGTAGTGGACAGACTGGTAAAGGTACCTCCACAGCTTACTAGAATAATACAATAATAAATGATGGTCACTGGTAGGTTATATTATTCAGTTACCAGCTTGTTTGATCATTTTTCTAGTTTTAATGCTTAAAAGGCATGTCCACCACCAAAACTATAAGTTAGCCCACTACTGTCCCCACTGTGTAGTGTATAAAAATCCTTACCTTACATCCCAGCTCTAAATGGCTGCTCTGCTATGTCCCTCCAAAGTCCCAAAAACTGGCCACCAGGAGTCTGGCAGAGTCCATGCAGGACTCTGCCTCCTGTCTCTCCTCCGGGAGAATTTGCACATGTCCAGTGCAGCCCTCCCCCCTCCCTCTCCCACCCGTTTTCCTCTCCCTTCCCCTAGTGTGAAAACCCTTTGGGGTATAGTAGGTCTCCTTCCCCTAGCCCCAACCGTTATATTATTATGTCCCCCGATCATTACTTACCTTGCCTCCCTCCTCTGGCTTCCTGAACTGCCGGCAGCCTCGTCCGTGATTGGCTGCCTCTCAGCCAATCACGGACCCGGCTGCCGGTCAGCCCCCTGCTTTCATGCAAGCAGAGGGCCGGGACAGTACGCCAGAGGAAAGAGGTAAGGTAAGTAATGATCAGAGGAGTTTCTGGACATAAAAATATGGAGGTTGGGGCTGGGGGAGGAAGCCCTAAAAGTTAAAAAAAGGGTGGACATGCCCTTTAATAGGCTGTTAGCAAAGTATTGATCACTACATTATAAAAAAAAATTATGGGCTGTCAAAGTTTAATTCACTGAAATGATGATTTACCAAGTTGGCCTTTAAAAATTAGATATGCAAGAAATATGATAAGGTTTTTTTCTGCAAGAATGATGACATAAATTTGTATCTCTATGCAGTATACGAGGGGAGGATACCAAGTATTGTAGTTCAGACCAAATAAGGAGGGACGTTTAACTCCGCCCACTTGACCCAACCCCTAATTTACATAACACCCTCCAAGGACGAGATTCTTGCACTTAGGATGCTGTAAACCTTTTTGGGGGCTTTAATGCATCTAATTGTGTTCGTTATTATTATTATTAGTGTTATTTCCCCGGCCCCTTTAAACAAACAGACCTGTGTTGTATAAAGCTTTAAAGCCAGTCATTGGACGTTCCCCATCAGTGACAAATTCTATAAGCATCAGGTTGGAGGTAGATACAATTGGAGGAAGATTAACTGAACCACATGTCTTGTCCCACAGCACAGGATCTGATCTAGTGGCTCCATTATAGATCTTGATATAGTCAGAAGCACAGTTTGGAGTGTTCTGAACATCAAAGGCAACAAACTGAATTGAGACCTGGAGGGTAAATGCAAAGAATGCACAATGTTACAGGCCTCAGATTATTATTAGCATTATTATTATGTTAATGCAATGTGACCCTGAAGCTACCAGCCTTTTAGAGACTTAAACTGTAACAAGGGGACATCTGGAGGTGAAGACCAATAAACAACACTCTATTCCAACTCACCACTTATAACTTACCTGTTTGGATGGGATCCGGATCAACCAAACACATTTGGCATTGTTGGAGTACAGAGAGGGGTAATTGGGAGAAAACATAGTTCCACTGATATCAGAAAGTAAAGTGCTGCAAACATCTAGTGGGATGGAAAAACATCTTATCAATTTCTTCTTTTAGCAGTAGCAATGGGTTTATTGCAGAATTGTCCTCACACGTGCAACATAATCTTTTCTCTGTAAAATGACTAAAACCTGGTAAATATTTCTGCCCTGGTTAATAATTGGTCCAATATCTTAAGATTAGATGGAACGCTGGTGAACCTAAAAGCTGTCTGGATGGTCATTTTGGACAAGTGGATCTGCTGTCTATTCCAATTTTAATGCATGTATTTATATGGAAACTACATAAAGAGTAGATTTGGAACCAGTTTACCTCTTTTCCTAACAGACAAAATTTCACCATATTGCAAAGGAACCCCCAAAACCCCAAGACAACAAAACTTACTTGTGTCCTGGTGATCTTTGGAAGGAGACCTTCTTCTGCTTTGTTGAAGGCCCCAGTCCTTGTTGATGCCTCCTCTAATGGATATACAAGCTCTTTATGAGCTCGCACAGCCTTAGAGGAGGCAGGATTATGTCATTAGCATCTTAAGGAAAAAGGACCTATGTTTGAAGATTGTAATTTCAACTTCTTGACCAAAGAACAGGATTGGTTTAAAAGAGGCATTAAGGAGAATATTTATGTCAAAATAAAGAAACCAAGCCTGAATCGAGGTTTAACACCAACTGTCTGTCATGTACAATGCTGTTTCGATGCCTTATTCTGCGTAGTTTTGATAACACCTCTTAGCTACAATGCAATCAACCCCTTGCATTCAGGAGGCCCCTAACACCTGGCTGTTAAAAGACAATTGGGACACATTTATTGCCAACAGATTCATGTACAATCATTCTGAATTAAGAAAGCCATTCAAATGACTAGCGAAAAGTCTTCAAGAGCTAAACTAAAAGTCTTCAAGAGCTAAGTCCAATGGATCTAACTGAATACCCCAGAGATACAATAACCTGAATGAATGAGAACCATCACAAGCATTCTAATATAGAGTTTCATCATTTCTAATGATGAATAAAAAAATTATTATGTATTTGGTTTTAGCACTTTCAGTCGTTAATTCAAATTAAAATGAATTCTGTCTAGTTCCTGTAACTTTCCCTTGAGGAACCTCCAAACTCTCAGGGAACCCTAGGGGTCTCCAAACCCCTTGGTCTAGAAACATTAACAAAGCATAGTATAGTTTATCTTACCACATCTGTACAGTGCATTTATTTTCAAGATGTCCAGGTTTGTCAGACCATATTTCTGTCCAATTTCAATATTTGGGTCTGGCTTGGGAACTATAGTATCCAGAGAGGGAGAAATAGAATAGGCATTCCTGAGGAAAAGATAATGACATTCAGCATTTGGAATGGTTTCCAACAGTTTATCCTATGCTACCTACAACGTTAATGTGTGTGTTTATCTTTAATATTCTAATAGGTTGTATTTAAACTGGTGTATACACTTGGGGGTATGCAATATTTATCGCTATTGTTAAAATGGTAAAATTAAGTTAAAACCCAAGCTTAAAACCCAACAAGGCACTTCTTACCTTCATCAAGGCTGGACGTGATGGATGTATGTCTTTATTCAACCTATGTTACTATGTTACCAGACTGTGCTCCTGACTCCCACACTGTCAAGGACAGATATTAAGAGCTGGCTTCCAATTTAATGCCACCCCATGTTGTTATAATGATATGTGTATCAGTATTATTTACTTAAAGGTTGGGGGTTAACCTCCATATAATTTAATTAAATTATTAATTAAAAACTAGAATATTTATTTTGCCAACCACATAATACAACATTTCAAGGAGCTATCTGCTCAATTCCTCAAGTGTAGTGCAGAACACTAGAGTTTTGCACCAGATTATTCTCCTGACTGATTGCCATATACTGTATAATGTGCATGAATAAATAACTTGCTAATTTCCACTTACCAATATTAACACCAAGTGAAATCCTTAACTAACTGGCTAATGCAAACATCTTGTGCAAGCACAGATAAATCTTGCAAGCCTCAACCCTCCACCAATAAATGATGTTCCCATGTCACAATACATCTACTCTAATCTGAAAGTGAACAGTGTTATTACCCTGTATTGTTGGCTGTGCAATAATTAGTTATTTGACAGTTTCTATGTTTTATAGTGGCGTATTGTATGACCAGTTACCATGTTTTAAACCACATCCAATTAGGAAGAATGCATTGATAGAAGCTTGCAAAGCAGGGACCATCACTGATTCAATACCTGGTCTCCTAGTAATTTAAAGGATAAGTGCACTGTAAAATCAGGTTATGTTCATTTGGAAGATGCAGCTTTAAAAATACCGTTGCCATTTTTTTTTTACCTATGTCCCTCCAGAGCCTAGCTTTGTGCCTTGAAAATTGCTGACATCTTGTTACTGGTTTGCTGAATGTTAAGCTCTGCCCCTCTGAGATTTCCTCTGCTTTCTCCTGCTTGAGCCTCAAACAGTAATGCCTGTGAATTCCATGCACACTCACGTGTACAGAACTCACAGGCATTACTGTCTGAGGTTCAAGCAGGCGAGTGCACGAAACTCACAAGCATTACTGTTTGAGGCTCAAGCAGGAGAGTGCACGGAACTCACAGGCATTACTGTTTGAGGCTCAAGCAGGAGAGTGCATGGAACTCACAGGCATTACTGTTTGAGGCTCAAGCAGGAGAGTGCATGGAACTCACAAGCATTACTGTTTGAGGCTCAAGCAGGATATAGCAGAGGAAATCTCAGAGGGGCGGAGCTTAACATTCAGCAAACCAGTAACAAGATGTCAGCAACTTTCAAGGCACAAAGCTAGGCTCTGGAGGGACATAGGTAAAAAAAAAAAATATGGCCACGGTATTTTTAAAGCTGCAGCTTCCAAATGAACATAACTTGAATTTACAGTGCACTTATCCTTTAATATAGCAGTTGCAGCTCTGGGTGAATTGCAAATTCGTGTTACCTGTTGCACGACTCTAACGCCAGCTATTCATGTCTTTAGCCGCCGTAAAGGTGTTAAAGTGCCATTATACTCACTATGCTATACAACTTTACATTATCTGAAACTACAATTTGATTGAAGTTAAATGGTGGTACTCACATATTTATCTGTGCTTGCTTTGTCATTAAATTATAAAAGTTTAGTGAGTGCTCCTAATTCCCCCCACCCTCCCTTACTCACTGCCTTCTTTTGAACAAACATCTCCCCTTCCCTCCTGCCTTCTTTACTTCCTTTCCCCACCCCCACCCCTCCGATTCTCTTAATTGTTGCAGAAAGTGTTCTGGTAGACAGCCGAAAATCCTAGCAAAAGGTCAGAAATGGGACACATATTATAATTTCAGCTTCTGGAGTGACAGGTCTTTCCCTGTAAATGCTGTGATTTCAAATGATGATTTAAAATGATGATTTCTTAGAATCTACAGCACAGATTTAAAATCCCAAAAAAGTTTGAAATAGTGGGATCTTGCTGTATCTCGATTTTAATCGAGTATAGATACCCTTTAAATTCATGCTAACCAATATTGAATCAGTTAGTGCGACTTTAACTCCTAAACTCTGTGCAGCGTTTCAGGGTTAGTAAGTCTGCTAGTGCCCCCAACCCCAACTGTTAAGGTGGGTACACACCATACAATTCTTCCTCCTGGCCGGCCGATTGAGGCTTCCGACCGGTCGTCCAGGAGAAAGGACCGTCGGTCGCGGCAAAAGCTGACGCACCCAACAGTTAGCCACTACCGACCATGTGGTCTACGATCGGTCATGGTTTTCTGACCCGTCAGATTGTACTTTCGTCCGATTCGGACAAAGGAACGGTCGGCAATCAGTCGGAGTCACCATACAATAATTTGGCCAGACTGACCGAAACATTGAAATGTCGGTCGGGCCGAATTATTGTATGGTGTGTACCCAGCTTTATAGTTTACACTTTATTACCTGCATTACTAACAAGATATTTAAGGATAATTATTGTCCCCATCCTGGCAGAGTAAGCTGGCTCCTCCCTCCATGCTGTCAATCAAGGCTGTCACTGCTGACATTACAGCCAATGATTGACTGTTGTTTCACCTGCTGCTTCCATTGAAAATGCTCAAGCTTATAAAAAGCTCTTGGAACAAAAGGGAGGAGGCAGATAACTTTGTCAGAAAAGAACAGAGCTTTTCATTAAATAATAAACTGGTAAAAATAGCAGTTGGGGTTGCAAGCAACTAACTGACAAGTCACCATTTTTTGTTTTAAAGGTGGACATCCCTTTTAACAAATCTAATAGAAAATCTACCAACAGGGTAAGTACAGAGACAACTGGTGAAATAAAATATATATTACATTCTATAGTATCATTTTCACCATCAGTCAGTCCAAATGCTTTTCTTGTAAATTAAACCAAGAAAAAGAAATAGTTGAAATGATTCACCATACTCACCTTGGATAATGCATAACAGAGACGTAGTCATATACGATTTTTAAGTCGACTGTGTTTTCTTTTTCAAAGTTGCCAATTAGTGCTTATGGAAGAAAAAATATTTTACAATAAGTTTTATGAAGTGGCAGCATTTATTATTCGGCATTAGTTCTATAAATATCTGTTTGCAATATTGTGCACTATATTATGGGTGTTAAATTCTATTTAGAATAATAGTGCCCAACCCACAGCCAGAGAGCTGCATGCAGGCCTTTCGGGAAAAAGTGTGGCGCAGAACCTGCAAGTGGGTGTGTGGCCTGGGCAGATCAGGGATGCTGCTAGCGTGGACCCCTGTTTAGGGCATTTAGAAAAATGAACTTTGATTAAACGTCCATTTCTTTGACTTGCATATTTATTTATTTTACCTTTTGTGTATATTTTCCGTTCTGCTCAAAAGTACAGTTCACACTTAATCACATACCCCTGCTCCTAATGTCCTAGATTAAAAACTAAACAGCTGATTAAAATAATGTATATCTTGTGTTTCTATACAATTCCCTCATTAAAGATACACAGTCAAATCAGAAAGACCTGCAGATCCCGCCCCCTCCCTTAGCTAGTTGACCTCAGACATGTTCAGTGTGTTTCACCCAGGAAGAAAGAGACGGATCCTCCAATCACCTACTGGAGGGGAAAGTGCATAGGAATCATTTGTTTTAGGGTAAACGCCTACTTTAATCCACACTGTTTTCTAATCTTTACCAAGACATGAGTAAAAACTTACCTGGTTGAATATTTTCTGTTATTATGTCAACATAGTTATCACGGTCATCTCTAACATGCTCGTGAACAAATCCTAGGGCATGATTAATCTCATGTTGGATTACCCCTTTAATCATGCATGTTTTTTGTGAAATTGATACTTCCTGGAGTCCACCATTCATTCCAACGTAAGACCAACATCTAAAAATAGGAAAGATAGTAAAATATTACAGCACTCACAATATTTAATAATTTCCCTCCGTGCTCCTCTTCCTTTGGGTTCTTGAGATTAGTGTAAGTAGGCCCGGATTTAGCATTAGGTACAGTAGGCACGAGCATAGGGGCGCCTGTGGTTGGAGGGGTGTCTATCTATCTTCCCACACCCCTCCACCCCCTTTATAGTCTACTTTCTTCACAAAAATGGGTGTGGTTTGTTGGTGTGTGGTCTGTGTAAAGAGGTGGGGTTAGGGAACCAGTCTGTGGGCCTACAGGCACTTAAGGTGTAATTCCGCCCCTTGAGTGTGAGTACTGAAACGTGGGAGCCCGGAGGATAAGGAGCCTGGAGGTAACGTCTCTATTTCAAATGTGTTTGTTTTCACCCTACTGTGTAGGGCAAAAATGACTGCAGGTGATTTTACATTAGGTGCCAGATCCGGTCAACATTTCCGATTGTTCTTTCATCGGTTGTAGACGAAAGAGCAATTGGAAATGTTGACCATATTTGGGTTGAAAAGAAAGATCAGCCATGTCCGTAAATCCCAACTAATCATGTGTATTTCATTAAGGAACTTAATTATCTGCCATCTAACTTTCCATTTCATAGACATATTACGATCAATACATAGATCTGATGGTAGAGGTAGTCCCTATGGCTGTTAGCATACTTTGTGCAATGTATAAAGGTGTCTTTTCTAGAAATGGTCCAGAACCTGAACCTAGATCCGAAACAGATTTCTCGGATCTGCCAGAAGTAAGATTTTAAAGATTTACAAATTTTTCAGATTTGTATGAACCGTGGAACTGTTTTCAATAATTATCGAGAATTTCAATTTTAAAACCAACTTTATGTATTTCTAGATCCCTGGAAGACATTTACAGTAAGTTACCATTGCTATTTATACACACGGATTTCAGTGAGTTCTGCCACTCTAAAAAACACTGAAACATTACAAATGTATTCATGATTTCATGATAATAAACATCCTATAAAAGGAATGTGGGCTGCCCCTGACTGGCCCCTAAATACTAGACCTGTACCCAAAAAATCTAAATGTTAATTGATTGTCTCATGCTGGATAAGTGATTTATTTGTATTAAGTTTATTTTACAAAAATGAAATGATAACCTGATCATTGAATTTGATGGCATGGATATAAAATATTACCTTCTATTAAAAAATTGCAACTAATAAAAAAAAAAAACAATGAAATAGGTATATTAATTTAATCATTTTCTAAAACTCATTTCTGCAATCTTAGTATAGTATAGTATAGTATTTGAGGTTGAATAAAGACATACGTCCATCCAGTCCAATCCATCTAACAATATCCTCATTTCCTGCCTAACTGTTGATCCAGAGGAAGGCAAAAAAACCCCACCAAATTTATGAAGGGGGAAAAAATTCCTTCCTGACTCCAAGTGGCAATCGGAAATTTCCCTGGATCAACTCTACTTTATGTATCAATACCAGTAACTTGCAACATTCCTTGTTTGCAGAAACTCATCCAGCTTTTTTTTGAAACTGACCAATGAACCTGCCATAACAACGTTCACTGGAAGACAGTTCTTTACAGTTCTCACAGTGAAAAACCCTTTCCAAACTTGAAGCCTAAACCTTTTTTCTTCAAGTATTAAGGGATGTCCTCATGTCCGCTGACATATTCTATTGGTAAACAATGCCCCAGATAGTTTATTGTATGGCCCGTTAATGTATTTATACACAGTAATCATATCTCCACGCAAGCGCCTTTTCTCCAGCGTACATAATTGTAACTTTTCCAGTCTCTCTTCATATTCAAGCTCCCCCAATCCCCTTATTAATTTAGTTGCCCTTCTCTGAACCCTTTCCATTTCAAAGATGTCCTTTTTGTACACCAGATTCCAAAAATGCACTGCATATTCCAAATGAGGCCTTACCAATGCTTTGTAAAGAGGGAGAATAACATTTTCCTCCCTTGAATCCATACCTCTCTTTATACAAGACAATACCATGCTGGCTCTGGCTGTTGCCGCCTGGAACTGCTTAATAAGCTGCTATAATAAGGACTGAGTTGAACCTACTAGTGTGGCCCTTCACAACAATGGAAGTGAAGGGCCCCCAGTGAAATAGAATTGCCCACCCCTGTCCTATAAAAAAACCTGAAGTGCACAGAGTCTGAATGTTTTTGCCCTTTTCGAACTTTCACAAATACACGTCACATAACATTTCTAATAAAAACGTCCTATTTCCTGTGACCAATACCCACTTTTATTTTAATGATATTAATAGTGATAAAAAAATAAATACATTAAAAAATACATTTACATTCATTAGTCTTCCCAAAGTCACAAAAACACACGTGTACTATACCCAGCTCCAGAAGTTATTTGAATGGCGTTTGGCTCATTGCTGCGTGTGACAAAATCTACGCAAGTCAACGTTTCAAATTCTTGCATGGCTGCAATTATCAAGGCAACTTGATCTTTATCTATATGCAGAAAAACACAGGCACATATCGTATTAAAAAGAAATCTCAAATACAGCATAAAATGAAACTCAATGGTCTAAAGGTGGCCATTCACATGGACAGGCAGTATTTACCTAATATCTGCAGTGTGTAGGGGACGAAACTGACCAACCGTAATGCCGTCGATGGTCCATCGTCTGCATTATGGTCAGTTGGGAAAATTTCTGTCTGTCCGTATCGGCTCCCTTTACTTTAAGAGAGTCGATACCATTGGCCCGTGTATGGCAGCATGGCCGACCAAGCCCCATGCCGCATATGTGCAATTGGTCTGGTCCATGTGTGCGGATCCCATTGCAATGTGTCGAAAGATACCAATGTGATCTGTCGGAAGATTGATAGATCTTGAGAAGACTAGTGAATGTAAATGTAATTTTTAATGTATTTATTTTTTTGATCGCTATTATTATTATTTAAAAAGAGTGGGTGTTGGTCACAGGAAATAGGACGTTTTTATTGTTATGTGACGTGTATTTGTAGAAGTTTTAAAAGGACAAAAACAATCAGATTCTGTGCACTTCAGGCTTCCTTATAGGACAGGGGTGGGCAATTAAATTTCACAGGGGGCCCTTCACTTCCATTGTCATGAAGGGCCACACCAGAAGGTTCAACTCAGTCCTTATTATAGAGATTGAAAAAGATTAAATTAATATACCTATTTCATTGTTTTTTTTTATTAGTTGCAATTTTTTGATAGACGGTGTGTTTATTTTACATCTATTCCATCAAATTCAATAAATCAATTGATACATTTATCTTATGTATTGTAATGCCAACAGGAAAAATATTTGTGGTAGGTAATGAAGGCAAAACACTGTAGATGGAGCTGATAATGGCTGCCTTCCTCCATGACAATCTATAGTGTAGTTAGAATTGCATGTGTGTGCAGGTGTATAGTTTATCTGTGTACAATCAATTCAATATGCGATTTGTGCTACTTTCAGCACAACTACTGTATTTAATGGCAGCTAATTAATAATAGTTTACCTACAGCTACAAATTTGCGGAAGGGATTTAATCAGAGCAATTTTGGATCTGGGTAAATGTCCCTGTTTGTGCGCTAAACATTGCACTATGCAGGTCTGCTAAGTTATTTGCGCATGCACGAGGGCACAGCATAAAAGGAGCGCATCAGTCTATTACCTGCTTAGATATTTTTTCTTTAGGATGTTCTAAGTCAGCGTTTCTCAACCAGAGGTCCCTGAGAGGTTGTATCGGGGTCTTCAAGAGATTGTGAAAGAAACTGTATGGATCCAACATTGTGATGAATACAGATATCCTTTTCCATATATTTATCAATGTTCTGTATTTGTATGAATGGTGTGTTTGGTATATTGATGTCTGATTGCTAATCATTATATTATGTAGGGGTTCCCAGAGACATGAAAACTGTTTCAAGGGTTCCCCACAGATAAAAAGGTTGAGAAACACTGTTCTAAATGAAAGAATTGAGCAAAAAGATATAAAGTAAATGAGATACTTACTGAAAACATTAGATATAACATAAGGTACCACGACTTTGCCACTAGATTTAGCCCATTTGCAGTCCGAACACACTAAAGCATCACGCCTAAACGCAATGGCAATATCTCCTTGGAGCAAAATTTTCTTAAGCCCTGCAACACCATAGAAAGAATCATACACAATGTCTAAAGCAGGCACAAGCTGATTTTATTAGATAACATTTTTCATAGTTTCAGCCTTATTGATAATTCGAAAAACCAAACAAAACTTACCACCTCATACAAGATGAAATCTGCAAAAGATGGGGACTGGATTATGGGGACTGGAACATAGGGGCTAGAAAATGGGGGGGTTGGAACATAGGGGCTAGACTATGGCAAACTGGAACATGGGGTTTCGAAAATGGAATATGGGGGCTGGAACATGGGGACTGGAACATGGGGACTGGAAGATGGTGGTTAACTGATGTATGGTCTGACTCCATCTTTGTTTTTTCAATATAGAGCTCAATATTGTTGCCCGTTTTTTTTGGGGGGGGGGGGGGAATCGTGAAACTGCAGTAGATATTTTGACAGATTTCATTGAATTTGCAGAATCGGTTAAAATATTGATGCCGTGTATGGCATGTTTAAGGCCATATTTATGCAGACGCATAAATGGTGGGTTTCAACAAAAAAAAAATACACTTAAAGGACAATTATACTCCCCTCAGCCAATAGGGTTAAGCTTCTCAGGGTTACGCTTCTAACTCCTACACTTGCCTCTTCAACTTGCGATCGCCGACGCGCTGTTCTTCACTTCCTACTTACATGCAGTAAACTGACCAATAGGAAGATAGCTGTTTAAGAAGCATCTCTTCCTATTGGTATCGCCCTGGGCTGGGAGTGGGAGGTTGAAATCAGCACACCAACTATCACAAGTTTAAGAGGAAACTGCAGGAGTTAGACACTTAACCCAGTGGTACTTTTAAATGGAGAGAGCGTACTGGACACTATTGTTGTCCTTTAGAAAAAAACAACAAACACTTGGAAACAACAATTAAAAAAATATATTGTGAGCCAAAGAAAAAAATGTAAGTAATAATCAGTTGATTCACAAACTCCATTTTGTTTAAATTTGTTTGATTTATTAAGAAGGGAAATATTAGATGGCATGTTATTATTTAGGGCTGGATCTATATCAGACCGTCATTCTCAAGTTTATCTCTATTTCTTGGCTAAAGACATTGGTACAAACAATCAAACAATCCTACCTTCATTGGATTTAATAATTGTTGTGCCGATATCAACTGGTGAATCCGGATCATGATCTGTCGGTTTATTGCAGAACAAGAACAAATCATTATTTAAGGGTTTTCATCTTTTCCCACAAAACAAATGCTTACATTTTAACAGAAACTGACTTTATTTTATAAACAGCGAATAAAGAACATAACCCCCAACTGGCCAACCCATTGGGACAGCTAAACTGTACACTACCAATGCAGTCTCAAAGTATCACTAAATAGCAGCATGGTGTCTACGTCAAGAAGCAGTTTTGCATTTTTGCTCAATACGTGCCTGATTAAAGCCAGACATACATACAGCAATGAACTTATTTACAACACATTAGCAATGGTTTGTCTCATGGGGACATGCTAATGAGGTGCTTGGGGTAATGTATAAATGTTAATTAAACTACCTGATTGTGTGTCATACTGATGCCTATAAAAGCAGTTGTACATTACAAAGTAAGAAAAGATATAGATATTGTTTAGGGTTGTAGTAGTGTGGGGTCTTGGTAAGTCAAGGAAGAGTGTTTATTAGCTTACCGTTTTGGGGAGGATTTTCTGCATTATTCTGCAAAAAGAATATTGAGCTTAGAATGAAAGAAATGCATAAATATGGAACACGCAGATGATTAAAAGTTATGATGTAAATAACCAGTGGAATATAAAGACATAACACATATAGAAAAGTCTGTAAACGAAGGGTAACTGCTATGTAGGATAGCGACTTACTGGTGATTGTTACCATAAACTCTACTTAATTTTAAACATATATAAAACACTGTATCAGAACAGGACTTACTTGTCCAGAAGGAAAGAGAGAAGTCAAAGATAACTCCAAGGCAAAGCAAACATCGATGCCTGACCTGTTTCCAGCGTGATCCACGTTCTTAATCACGTGATTAAGAACGTGGATTACGTTCGAAACGCATCAGGCGTTGATGTTTGTTTTTAACATGTTCTAATAAAGTCCAAGATTTTATGGTAAAGACTCGGGACCTGGTGTGTTTTCCTACACGGAGTGTGACTACAGCCTCCTCTGCAGTGAAAGAGAAGTGAAAGAGTGTCCTTAGAGACATGAAACGCATCAGGTGAACAGAACACTGACAGGCTCGTTTACCCAGAACCACTACCGCTCTGGGAAAAAGTCCTGTTTGCGATTTAATATCGCGTTTGCAAATGTGGGTAAATACCAGTAGGGATTTAGCCACTGCGGGATTTTAACGGCAGCTATATGCTGGCATTAAAATCCTGCGCTTAAACGATATTAAAAAGTGATTTTTGCGTAACTCGCGCATCCAACGCTAATATGGAGCTAAAGTCGCGCTAACCGGTAGCGAACCAGTTAGCATGACTTTAACTCCATATATTGCCCAGCGAGTCTGGGTAAGTGAGGCCCTAAGTCTGTCTATTGATTTTATGCCTATGTCTAAATAAAAGTTATCTTTTATGGGACCAGAGCTGGAATTTTGTTAAAGCAATTCGAGTGGTTGCAGAGTCCTCTACCTTTCCTTTGAAATTGCAGTTACCTGGGATCGTGTTCTGGATCTGTTCCTGAGGTACCCTCCCACTTGCTGTGCTGCTGGGATCGTTGAGCAACCCCAGGTGTCAGCGTGTTCTCAGTGTTTAGTGAAAGACAATATACAGACATATTGTCACTAGCTGATGTGAGATAGTTTTGTACCTTCAGTTGTCCCTTTAACAAACAATGCAGCAAAGCAAGTGATATATCTGCCCAAATCAAGCATAGTGTACTATAATGTACTATATAAATACAATTATTTAATTTTCCACAGTATTCTGTGACCTGTAAATGTAAAAACAAAATTTTTATATGATCAAAGAATGTGTAATTTCGAATTTCCTTTTTGCTTATTTTATTTTCATTATATTTATATTATTATATTGTACAGCTGACAAATAAACATTGACCTTTTTCACCACAGGATAAATCCTGGGAATAAAAACAAAATAGATAATGATACCACTATTCCTACTTACCAGCGGTAAACTTGCTGCATGCTTAGCAACACCAAATATAATATAAATGTAGGCTCTCCAGTCCATTTCTGTGGATGTCTACGTATGATTTGTCTTTACCAGTCTCCGGATTTCATTTCCAATTCAGACCTAGCCTGTGACCTTTTATTTAGGCACAAGTCTATGAACTGACCAATCAAAATGTACAGAAGCAGCCACAGTGGACTGGTCAGGTCTAATAAGGGAAATTCCATTGGCTTATTACCATATAGTTTCTATTAGTATTCTTTCTTTAAGGGGGATGGGGGATGTTGTTAACAACAAAGTCCACTGTTATCCCTAATTATATCTAATGTACAACACAAAAGGTAGAAGCAGGTTAGGCTAATGCAGAGGTGTCCTTTATCTTAATGCTAAAAGGTCATTGCAACAGGACCAAATACATGTATACACTCAACATGGACATGGAGATTATCATAATCTGTGGTCTCATGTAGCATTTTTTCGAAAAACTTTCCTGCTGTGAGTTTCACATTTGGATAGGGAATTGCTAAGTGAACCTGCTGGTAAATGGAATTTTCAAATATGACAGGTAAAAGCAAAAGTAAGCATGTTCTCAAACAGAAAGGAAGTATTCTAGGAAGAGAAATGATCAAACTTGGTTCAAGCTGGGTAAACACATTCCGGATAAAGGGCCAACGGGATTGGCCGATTATCTGTAAAGTGTGTATGACCGAAATTATCATTTCTGTAGCTGACAAACATTCTGCGTCGGCGTTGCGTATGGTCGTTTTGGATGAAAAACTTTGATTGTTCACAGTCAACCCTATGTACTAAGGTATAGGGAGTTGGTCGTAATTGTAGGGAGTATGGACATCACAAACTTTCTCCCTATACAATATATAGGGAGTATAGGGAGTGACTGTGTGTACTCCCATCTTTGACAGATTGTTACAGTGTGTACACACCTTTAGTTTTCCCTAGAAAAGAGGCGATTGTGATTGGATATGATAATCATATACAAATATGTTAAAGGAAACTACAGCCCTTTAGCAGGGGGTGTTTTCTCTCATAAGGGTAAACAAAAGGCCACCCCTTTAGACTTGAGGAAAAGCCATTTCAGCTTTAAGCAGGGTACACACTGTAACCATTTTTGAAAGATGACACTGACTTAACAAACAAAGGAGGTTTGGCTGTCTTCATGGGCAGGCAGAATGTATGTATGTATAATTTTATTTATAAAGCACCACTTGGGTACGCAGCGCTGTACATTATAAAATACAGACAAGGTTATTCAATAAAAGTTCTTATCGTTTAAAATGGTGCTTATTTTGCCCCAACCAATCAGATGTTAGCTTTCAAATGTTAAATAAGATCTGATTGGTTGGGCAAAATTAGCACTATTATAAACGATAAGAACTTTTATTGAATCTCCCTGAGAGTATACAAAACAAGGGGATAAGTGTAATTATACAGATAGATAAAAATTAAATTAAATACAATTTCATACATCGATTAAGAAAGCATATATATAAATTATGTATAAATGGATATAAGTGCAACAAGCCTCGACACATTAGGAGTGAGATCCCTGTCCCGAAGAGCTTACAATCTAAGTGGGGGGGACAACATACAGATACAAGTGGGGGGGATGGGCACAAAGTGCTTACAATCATTAGTTATGCTGATGCTCGGAAAGGTAGAATAACAGTCTAGATTTGAGCGTTCCAAAGGTAGGGAGCAGCAAGAGAGAATGGTTTAAGGAGGGAGGCAGCAGTGTTTGTTGGTGGTGTGTGGAGATTTCCTTGCGAGAAACGGAGAGCACGACCTGGAACATAGGGGACCAAGAGAGAAGATAAGTAGGGAGGTGCAGTAGAGCGAAGGGATTTAAAGGTTAAAATAGGGGTGTTGAATATGATTCTTTGTTTGATGGGAAGCCATCCTATGGACTGAAGTATCCGGGTTGTGGGTTCTCTTTTGGAGGAGAGTGAGATGATCTGAGCTGCCGAGTTTAAGAGAAGGAGAGGAGAAAAATGAAAGGGCCTGGAGTCTAAGCAGTAGAATGTTACAGTAGTCAAGACGGATTATAATGGATGAGCATTTTAGTAGTGGAGAGAGAGAGAAAAGAGTCAACGATAACTCTAAGGCAGCATGTAGATTCAACTGGGTTAATGACCATAATGTCAATAGAGATGGAGAAGCGTGGACAAGTGGACAAGTATATTTGGGTATCATCAGCGTATAGATGATACTTAAAAGCAAAAGAACTGATTATTTCTCCCAGAGAGATAGTGTAGAGGGAGAACAGCAAGGGTCCTAAAACCGAGCCCTGAGGGACCCCCACACTAAGCGGAACAGGAGAGGAAGTCTTATTAGCAAAAGAGAGAGAAAGATCTGTTAGAGAGATAAGAAGACAACTATGCCGCAGCTTGATTTCGGATGCCCAGAGAATATAGAATCTGCATAAAAAGAGAGTGGTCCACAGTATCAAAGGCAGCCGATAGGTTAAGGAGAATGAGGACCGAGAACTGTCCTTTGGCTTTGGCAGCTTGTAAATCATTTGAGACTTTGCAGAGGGCTGTTTCAGTTGAATGACCCGGTCCGAATCCTGATTGCAAAGGGTCCAATGGGTCCAGAATATCCAAGGTTCAAAAGAGGAAAGAAAGATAAAGCCTATACACAAGGTTAGTTTCCTCGTGGCACTCTACCACCAATCTCCCATATGAATATATCTATAGATAGGGGAAACTTGTACCTCTCACACAAAATGGAGTCTATAGACTGTATGCCAGTGATGTGCAAATATTTAATAGATAAATACATATAATAATACTGTGGCAAGAGAAAATTGCATAATAAAAAATCACAACAAAAAGGCTGTGCTTTGTGATGAAGGTGACTATCAGTACCATAAAAAATGTAAAAGTCTTGGCGTCCCCTTGTAAATGAAACTAGTGTCCAGTCTATTAAAGTGCAATGTTCATGGCCAACAGAGACGCTCACTAGCTGGATATCATGGATGACGGCAGCTGGTAAATGCGTTCCTCTACAATCCCGCTAAACATCCCAGCATGTAACAATGAAACAATCTCACCCAAATCGATATTCATCCTCCAAAGGCCGAAGGTTCCATACGGTTACTCCCAGGATATGCAGCAAGTCACAAATCATTATTCCACATCCGGAAGCCAGTTCCAATCTCCAAAGCGTCCATACCCCCCAGCAACAGGGGAGCACAAGTTTCCCTGGCGGGGGCGGACCAGCAAGATCAACAAGGTTCAGCAAATGGTAAGGTACATTGGGGGATATTAAAGAGGTACCGTGTCACATCCCAAAGTCTCTGAGACTTTGGCATGTGACAAAGTACCTGTTGGTGGTAGAGTGCCATGAGGAAACTAACCTTATGTAGAGTGGGCTTTATCTTTCTTTCCTCTTTTGAACCTATAGTTATATTTTATACTAACCCATATGCACCCGCCATTAATGGCATATACAACCACCATGTCAACATTAGCTACTGGCTCAGCCGTTTGTACTTACAATATCCAAGGTTATGGATGGTTACTGCATATTGTGTGGGCATGAGTTGTAGGCTTGTCTAGTTTGGTGTACTGAGGGGCAGGTATCATTTGAGTAAAGGAGACTATGGTATAGTATTTAAAGTTGAATAAAGGCATACGTCCATCTAGTCCAGTAATGGCCAACATGCGGCAAGGGGTGGGCATGGTCATTCTGGGGTGGGGTGTGGGCAGATCAGGGGTGGGGCTACAGTGGCCCCCCAGCATGGCTTAGGTTAGGCAGCCCTGATCTAACCTACAAAGCAATACTCACATTTTTTGATTAACATTTGAAAAAAAAGCAGTATGAAGGGGAAAAAAGTCCTTACTGACTCCAAGAGCTAATCAGAAATATTCTGGGATCAACTCCAACTTTATGTATCAACCGTGTAAACAGATTTAAAGGGCAAGTCCAGTCCTCAAATCTAAACTTACATACAGGTAAATCACCCCAAAACCCTAAACTGTAATAGTTTGAAATCTGAAAGATATAAGTCTAACCTGAAATCCTGCACAATGTCCTGTTTCCCTTGTTTCTGCTTCCTGGTTCTTCCATTTATTAACTGTCAATTATGGATTTGACAATTGACATCACAGACAATGACTGAATGCTAATCCCCTGTCTGCCTTTTCCACGAGGCATCAAAAAGCGTAGCAGGCATAATGATTCCAGAGGAGAAAGTGTGCAATATTAATAGCGGCATCACATAGTGATATGAAATAAAGCAGTTAGCATCACTGTAATGGCAGCCATACACATGGCCAATATTAGTCAAATCCGATTGGATTCAATTAGCTTTACCTATGACACCTAATCAAATGGCCATTAAGCCTGAGCGAGCACCCATACCACCAAGCGATAGTGGTACTCGTTTCTTCAAACGAGAAGATATTTGGCTTTAAGCAAAGGTTATAAGTTCAGGCTTGGGTCTCAACAGTGTTTAGGTCATTGTTTATTAGATACCAGAGTAAGTCAACTGTCATTCAGATGCTAATTTTATTGTATACACTGTCACTATTATGCTGAAAAAATAGACAGAAAGAAACTAAAATGAACTGCATATGACTAGAGGTGCTGTCAACCCTGTAATTTAAAAGAGTATTTCTTATTTTCATAAGATGTTAGAAAGAGCAAATGTAGGAACTTTCTAATTGAAAAGGCTTGTAAATTTTATTCAATTAAATCTCTCCTGAACTTTACCATTTTCCACACACGCTCCTTAATAGGATAATGTGGTCAGCAGTTTGGCAATTAGCAACATTTACATTATATGCCACAGACTAATCTATGAATATACGTGGAAAGACAAGATTAAAAAGATGTCAATTTATTTATCTAATCAGCTCTGTACAGAAAGACCTGTGCTATAGCACCCCTCACAGAGTAGGATAACACACTGGATTGTTGGCCCAAGTAACTGATTGCTGGCCACCTCGACCAACAATTATCTACTATGTGCACAAGGAATTAAGCCTCATACACACGTAACATACATAGTAATTAAGTAAGCAGAGGCAGATTGAAATGTTACTGTATTTTTGTGTCTGTGAAAACACCCAGAAGTCTGGGAGCAAGCAATGATGACATCACAGTCACAGTGCAGGGGATCCACAGTGTTATAATCTATGTCCCCAGAGAGGAACCTTCCATTTGGAACCAACCTATCGACACTTAAAGGACAACTATACTCACCTTATTCACTTTCCACAAAAAGTTTATTACCCAGGGTGAGGACCTAAACCGCCAGATCCTCACAACTGTGTTCACTTTCTGTCTTCTGCAATACTTAAAGTTACCTTTGTGGCTCTGTCCTCCAAACAGTCGGTGACTGTTTCATTGACCGGGATTGCAAACACGGAAGTGGAGTCAGAGCTGCGAAGGAAACTTTAAGTATTTCAGAAGATAGAAAGCAAACCTAGCAGTGAGGACCTGGCGGTTGAAATCCTCACCCTGGGTACTTCTAACTGCCGGGTCCGGTGGAACGTGGTGGATGTGAGTATTGTTATCCTTTAAGTACAATTGCTCCCAGTGAAGCTCTGTGAGGAAGAGTCACAATTTGAGTGATGGGTAATAAACTGCTACTAGTGAATAAAGAGCCTTCTCGGTAAGACTTGCTACAAAATGCAACAACCTGCATTTGGAAGTGATAGTTGCTCTGATGAGCTATTGACTTGGCACCACACAACTATGTTCCCCGAATCTTTTACCTATCTAAAATACACAAGTAGATAACATTAGACTACTTCTTCATGGCATCATTATGGCCAAAAAAAACAAAACTGTATTCCATTTGAATGTACTCACCACAGACGATTTACTGTTTGTACTGTTTGGTTTCTTGTTTGTACTTTGCTCGCCACATAGTTTTTTAGCTGTACGAGAACTCAACAGTTACATTTGCACAGATATCTGTAGACATAGTTATAGCTACGGTTACCAAAACATATGATGATTAAAGGGCACACTTGAAAAATGCAACTAGCTGTACAGTTAAAGAAATCATTGTAAGGGCTATAGGGACATGTAGACATCAAATTAAAAAACAAACAAACTAGCATTTAGAAAGAGAGGGATTGAAATGCACATTAATGAAACTAATATAATGATGGCATATAATAATAACATTTCAAACAATGCAATTTTATAATTATTGTATAATTTAGTTAAAACACACAGTAAGGTTGAGGCCACACTGGTCCAGACGGTAACACACAAAATGAAACAAGCTAGTGTGGCCTAGCCCTAAAGCCTTGTCCACAGATGATCTGCCTGTTTGTCTGTACCTATCTCTATCTGTAAAGCCTCGTACACACCTATGATTTTAGCCACGATCCATGACCCCTGAGCACGTTCACACACACGACAAACACTCGGCTTGACAGATAATCGTGTATGTGTTCAGTTGGGGGTTGTTCGTTAATCTGCCATGGAGGATTAACAAACGACCCCAGACCAAACATATACATGTGCGCGATTATCGCCCGAAATAGCCGTTCGTCGAGGCCATAATCATACATGTGTACAAGCCTTAACTCTCCATCTAATTCTCATCTAATATTTGATTGCAAAATTTAAGCTATTAGTATTTGTGTAATATATGACGAACTCAGAACGAACAAAGCTTTTCTAGCTCACCTGGCCAAAACCTAGGGTGAAAGTTACAACCAATGACATATACCTATTACCCGGTATCTAAATCTACCACCACCCAATCACTTACAGCTTTGGGAGCCGATACCAGCCTTCAATGGCTATAAATCTGTTTCACTCACTGCCACACTCAGGTAGGAATAAACAGAAATTTACAACAAACACTAAATAGAATTATTAAAATATGTAGTAGTAGAGAATTGTACCGTGTTAGCCATAGATGAAAGTGACGACATCTTGGATATAAAGTAAT
Organism: Hymenochirus boettgeri; assembly: GCA_019447015.1. Taxonomy (NCBI): domain Eukaryota; kingdom Metazoa; phylum Chordata; class Amphibia; order Anura; family Pipidae; genus Hymenochirus; species Hymenochirus boettgeri. The sequence continues at coordinate 297,147,818 of CM033476.1, read as the reverse complement.
ACCTTTTATTGGCTAACTAATATGATTGAAAATGCAAGCTTTCGAAGCACTAATGCTTCTTCCTCAGACATGATACAATACTGAATCTTGTGAAGCCCCCTATTTTATACATACTAGAACAAAGACTTTACAGACATTAAACAGATGTTATATTTTGCCCCCATGCCTGGCAATGGCTGTCGTAAATAAAACAATAAATACACATTCAGGGGGCATCCTGATGCAGCCACACATGCACGGGCGCAGGACCGTAGCTGCAGTATTGGTTCCATCTAAATGTAAGGCGGTCATAGCGACAGGAAGATGAGAGTTGCCACTTCAATGCTAAGTATAGTTAGCACAATCTATAGGAGATTAGGGAGATAGAAAATATCCAAACAGACCATAAGCAAAAGCCCCACACAGGCCAATATATGCAGATTGACATTGAACTGCTTTTGGTTTAGGCCTTTAAATCACCCATTGGGCCAATAGAAAACCAACTATTTGGGATTATTCAAATATGGTTTAGCTTTTAAGCAGATCTGGCATTGTAAATGGTGTCTGCTGACTGATCTGGTCAGAACAGACACATACCCCAAGAAAGAACCAAGTGCACGTGATTCAGAGCGATATAGTTATGGACCATTATACAACAAGTTGTTCTCCCATATTTAATTGAAATATATTGTAAAAAAAGCAAAGAAGCAGGGGGGAGCAGGGAGACAAGGAGACGAAAAAAGACGGAGAGGACAAAGGTGAGGGACAAATATACCGGACACAGGAGATAGAATATGTTATTAAAGTAATTTAGGGTTTTAAAAAGGAGGCATGGTGCCAAAAAATGAGCATAAGTGTTTTGAATGAACCCGCACTATTTGCAACTTCAAATCTGTGTCACACTATATGCTCCAATATGAGTATCGGTATTGCAGACAGATTACACAGTTAAGACTACTACACGTTGGAGAAGAGGCACTTGCATCTAGGACAGTAGAACAGTCTTTCATGGTTTATTTTGATAGGTAGATAGATGGCTGGGTACATTTTAATAAATTATATTGAAGTTAGATAACAAGTTTGCGATTCTAAACCTTGAATCCTACAGGAGACCATAATGGACCATGTACAGTTGCATACTTGGATAGGCGGTAGGGATAACCAGGAGCCGTGAAAGTAGAGGGACAGACTGGAAGGTACATCCACAGCTTATAGAATAAACAATAATAAATGATGAGTCACTGGTAGGTTATATATTCAGTTACCAGCTGGTCTTGATTCATTTTTATAGTTTTAATGCTTAAAAGGCATGTCCACCACCCAAACTAAAGTTAGCCCACTACGTCCACACTGTGTTAGTGTTATTATAAAAAATCCTTACCGACATCCCAGCTCTAAATGGCTGCTCTGCTACTGTCCTCCAAGTCCCCAAAAAAAAATGGCCACAGGAGTCTGGCAGAGTCCATGCAGGACTTCTGCCTCCTGTCTCTCCTCCCGGGAGAATTTGCAAATGTGCCAGTGCAGCCCTCCCCCCTCACCTATCCCACCCGTTTTTCCTCTTCCCTTCCCCTAGTTGAAAACCCGTTGGTCGGTTATAGTAGGTCTCCTTACACTAGCCCCAAAAGTATATTATTATGCCCCCGATCATACTTACCTTGACTCAATCCTATGGCTCCTCCCAAACCTACCCCACAACCTCTGAACTGCCAGGCAGCCTAGTCCGTGTTGGCTGCCCTCAGCCAATCACGGACGCGGACTGCCGGTCCACGCCACTGCATTTCATGTCAAGAAGCAGAGGGCCGGCAGTCGCGGCAAGAGGAAGAGGGTAAGGTAGAATGATAAGAGGGGGCTGTTCTGAACATAAAAAAGGGTTGGAGGTTGGGGGCGTGGGGGGGAATTGACCAAAATTTAAATAAGGGTGGACATGCCCTTTAATAGGCTGGTAGCCAAAGTATTGATCACGACATTATGAAAAAAAAAATATGGGCTGTCAAAGTCTAATCACTGAAATGATGAGTTACCCAGTTGGCCTTAAAAATTAGACTATGCAAAGAAAATATGAAAGGTTTGTTCTGCAAGAATGATGACATAAACTTTGTATCTCATGCAGTAAAGAGGGGAGGCTACCAAGTATTGTGTTCAGACCAAATAAGGAGGGAGTTAACTCCGCCCACTTGGGGGTTTTGGGGGGGCCCAAACCCCTAATTTACATAACACCCTCCAAGTGACGACGATTCTGCACTTAGGGTGACTGTAAACCTTTTTGGGGGCTTTTAATGCATCTAATTGTGTTCGTTATTATTATTCATTAGTGTTATTCCCGGCACCTTTAAAACAACAGACACGGTGTTGTATAAACGCTTTAAAGCCAGTCATTGGACGGTTCCCATCATGACAAAATTATTAGCATAAGGTTGGAGGTAGATACAATTGGAGGGAAGAATTAACTGAACCACATGTTGTCCCACAGCACAGGATATGCATATAGTGGCTCCATTATAGATCTTGTATGTCGAAGCACATTTGGAGTGTGCTGAACATCAAGGCAACCAAACTGAATTGAGACATGGAGGTACAGGCAAAGAATGCACCAATGTTAAAGGCCTCAGATTTATTAGCATTATTATTATGTCCTAAAGGCAATGTGACCCCTGAAGCTACCAGCTTTTAGAGGAATCAACTGTAAAAAGGGACATCTGGAGGTGAAGACCAATAAACAAACCACTCTATTCCAACTCACAACTTATAACTACCTGTTTGGATGGGATCAGGATCACCCAAACACATTTGGCATTGTTGGAGTACAGAGGGGGTAATTGGGAGAGGAGAAAACATAGTTCCACTGATACAGAAAGTAAAGTGCTGCACACATCTAGTGGGATGGAAAACATATTTATCATTTCTTCTTTTAGCAGTAGCAATGGGTTTATTGCAGAATTGTCCTCACAACGTGCAACATAATCTTTCTCTGTTAAAATGACTAAAACCGGCGTGAAATATTTCGCCCTGGTGACATAATTGCGTCCAAATATCTTAAAGATTAGATGGAACGCTGAGGAACCTAAAAGCATGTCTGGATGGTCATTTTGGACCAAAGTGGATATGCTGTATAATTCCAATGTTATGCATGTATTTATATGGAAAACTACTAAAGAGTAGATTTGGAACCTTTACCTCTGTTCATAACAGAAAAAATTTCACCATTATTGCAACGGAACCCCAAAACCCCAAGACAACAAAACGTACTGTGTCTGGTGATATTTTGGAAGGGGAACCTTCTTCTGCTTGTTGAAGGCCCCAGTCCTTGTTGATGCCTCCTCTAAGGTATATACAAGCTCTTTATGAGCTCGCAAGCCTTAGAGGAGAAGATTTATGCATTGCATCTTAAGGAAAAAGGACCATTGTTTGAAGATTGTAATTTCACTTCTTGACCAAAGAACAGGTATGGTTTAAAAAGAGGCATTAAGGAGAATATTATTTATGGTCAAAATAAAGCAACCAAGCCTGAATCGAGGTTTTAACACCAATCTGTCTCGTCAGGGACAATGCTGTTTCGAGCCTCCCCGTATTCTGCGGAGTTTTGATTAACACATCTTAGCTACAATGCAATCAACCCCCCCCTGCACTTCAGGAGGCCCCTAACACCTGGCTGGTTTGTGTTTATTTAAAAGGAAAGACCATGGTCGTGATTAAAGGACTAGTTAAAAACAATGGGGGGGGGGGACACATTTATTGCCAGACAGATGTCATTTCATGTACAATCATTCTTGACTTAAGATAAGCATTAAAAGGACTAGCGAAAAAAAGTCGTCAAGAGATTTTAAACTAAAGGTCTTTCAAGAGCTAAGGCCATCTCCAATGGATTCTATACTGAATACCCCAGAGATACAAAACCTGAATGAATGGGAACCATCACAAGATTCTAATATAGAGTTTCATCAATTTATAAGATGAATAAAAACATGATTAGTATTTGGTTTTAGCACTTTCAGGTTTGTTAATTCAAATTGTAAATTGAATTTCTGTCTAGTTCCTGTAACTTTCCTTGAGGAACCTCCCAAACGTCAGGGGAAACCCGACGGGGATCCCAAACCCCTTGTCTAGGAAACATTTAACACCAGGAAGAGTAGAGGTTATCTTACAATCATGTACAGTGAATTTATTTCAAAGATGTCAGGTTGTCCTCTGGTCAGACACCATAGCCCCCTCCATTTCTCCCCCTGTCCAAACCTGTTACAATGGAGAGGCCCCGAGATAGGCACCCCGGACCAAGGGTGACGCAGCGATGCCCCCAGAGGCCGGAGCGGAGAAATTTACCGCGGCATTCTCTCCCCGGAGGCTGGCGAGCTATGGTGCTCGTGTTTTATTAACAGAGAGGAGAAACATACAGATTCACGGGCTCTGACACTAACTGAGATTTCTCCCCCTATGAAAATATTAGAACGCTACGTCTACCCTCCTCCTCCCCCCCCCCCCTTTTTTTCCCCTCCCTCCCCCCTTCTGTCCCTTTTTTTTTTTCCCCTACTCCCTTTTTTTTCCCCCTTTCCCCTCCTTTCGGTGACAGCATAGGTTTTTCGAATTCCTGAGGTGATTGGAAAAGGATACCATGACTATTCAGCATTTGGACATGGTTTCAAACCAGTTTATCATATCTTCATCCTGCTACTCCCCCTCCTTCACAACTGTTTGGTTTATCTTCTTAATATTCAATAGGTTGTATTTAAACTGTGTGTATACAACCATTTTGGGGATGCTATCAATATTTATCGCTATTGTTAATAATGGTAAAATTAACGCTCTAAAACTCCTCACACGTCTTTAACAACCCAACAAGGCACTCTATGACTTCATCAAGGTCCTGCGACGTGATGGATGTAATGTCTTTATTCAACCTAGGTTACTATTGTTACCAGACTGTGCTCCTGACTACCACCACTGTCAAGGACAGATATTAAGAGCTGGCTTGCCAATTTAAGACACCCAATGTTTGTTTATAAGGACTATGTGTATCAGTATTATTACTTAAAGGTTGGGGGTTAACCTCCATATAATTTAATTTAAATCTTAATAAAAAACTAGAAACTTTCTTGTGCCAACCACATAATACCAACACTTTCAAGGAGCTATCGCTCAATTCTCCAAGTGTAGTGCAGAACACGAGAGTTGCACCAGATATAGTCTTCCCTGACTGATTGCACATATACTGTATAATGGCTGTCCCCCCTCATGAATAAATAACTTGCTAATTTCCACTTACCAATATCTAACACCAAGTTGAAATCCTTAACTAACTGGCTAATGCAAAACACTTGTGCAAGCACAGATAAATATTGCCAAGCCCTCACCCTACACCCAATAAATGATGTTCCCATGTACAATACATTACTCTAATCTGAAGTGAACAGTGTTAGTTACCTGTATTGGTTGGCTGTGCAATAATTAGGTATTTGACGAGTTTCTAGGTTTTTATCGTGGAGTATTGTATGACCAGTTACCATGTTTTAACAACATCCAATTAGAAGAGATTGATAGAAGCTTGCAAGCCGGACCATCACTTGATTCAATACCTGGTCTCCTAGGTTAATTTAAAGGATAAGTGCACTGTAAAATCAGGTTCTGTTCAGTTGGAGATGCAGCTTTAAAAATACCTGTTGCCATTTTTTTTTTACCTATGTCCCTCCAGAGGCCTAGCTTTGTGCCTTGAAAATTGCTGACATTCTCGTTACTGGTTTTGGAATGTTACGCTCTGCCCCTCTGAGATTTCCGTGCTTCTCCTGCTTGAGCCTCAAAAGCTGTAATGCCTGTGAATTCCATGCACACTCCACGTTTGTACAGAACTCACAGGGCATACTGTCTGAGCCGGTTTTTTCAAGCAGCGAGTGTGCACGAAACTCACAAGCATTACTGTTTGAGGCTCAAGCAGGAGGTGCCACGGAACTCACAGGCATTACTGTTTGAGGCTCAAGCAGGAGCGATGCATGGAACTCACAGCTATTACTGTTGAGGCTACGCAGGAGAGGGCCATGAAAACTCACAAGCATTTACTGTTTGAGGCTCAAGCGGGATTATAGCCAGAGGAAATCTCAGAGGGGCGGGAGCGTAACATTCAGCAAAAACCAGAGTAACAAGATTTTGTCAGCAACCTTTCAAGGCACAAAAGCTAGGCTATGGAGGGACATAGGTTTAAAAAAAAAATAATATGGCCACGGTATTTTTAAAGCTGCAGCTTCCAAATGAACATAACTGAAGTTAACAGTGCACTTTATCCTTTAATATGCAGTTGCAGCTCTGGGTGGAATGCAAAGTCGGGTTCACTGTCTGCACGACTCTAACGAAAGCTATTCATGTCTTTAGCGCCGTAAAAGGGGTTGTGAAGTTCCAGTTACCACTATGCCAACAAATTTAATTATCTGAATACAATTTGATTGAAGTTAAATGGTGGTACTCACCATATTTCTGTGCTTGCTTTGTCATTAAATATCAAAGTTTAGTGAGTGCTCCTAATCCCCCACCTCCTCCCTTTTTTGCTAGTGTTTACTCTTCAACTTGCCTTTTTTAACAAACACCTCTCCCATTCCCTCCTGCCCTTCGTACTTCCCTTCCCCACCCTCCACCCACCCCATCCGATTCTATTAATCTGTCTTGCAGAAGAGTGTTCTGGTTTTAGACAGCCGAAAATCCTAGCAAAGGTCAGAAATGGGAAACATATTTAATGTCAGGGCTTACTGGAAGTGAAGGTCTGTCCCTTGTAAATGCTGTGATTTCAAATGATGATTTAAATGATTGATTTCAGAATTCTTACAGACACAGATTTTAAATCACAAAAAAAGTTTGAAAAGTAGTGGGATCTTGCTGTATATCGATTTTAATCGAGATAGATACCTTTAAAGTCATTGCTAACCAATATTTGAATCAGTTTAGTGCGACTTTGAACTCCTAAACTCTGTGCAGCGTTTCAGGGTTAGTAGTCTGCTAAGTGCCCCCAACCCCCACTGTTATGGTGGGTACACACATACACTTCTTCCTCCTGGCCGGCCCGATTGAGGCTCCGACCCTTCCCCGGCTGTCCAGGAGAAAGGACCGTCTTGGTCGCGGCAAAAGCTGTAAGCTAACCCAACAGTTAGGCCACTTACCGACCTGTGGTCTACGAGCGGTCATGTTTGTTTTTGACCCGGTAAGATTTTGTTTGACCCCACTTAGCGCGTCCGATTAGGACAAAGGGACGGTCGGCAATCAGTAGTTACCGGAGAGTCATGCCATACAATAATTTGGCATCAGGGACTGACTTCTTTCCACGCCATTCCAACTTTTTTTTTTTCCCCCTAGTCTCCCCCTCTGTCTTATTCCAATGTCCCCACTCCCCGGCTTCGATTCCGGTGCCCCTCCCCTTTTTTTCCTTTCCCCCTCTTCTTCAGACACTTCGCCCCCTATTTTTAAGCCTTCTTATTCCTCGTTCCTTCTTTCTTTTCCCCCCCTTTTGTTTGGTTTGCCTGGTAACACAGACGTTCTCGCGCTATTCCTGAGCTGTCCAAACCTTTTATTATCCACTGCCTTTTTGTTATTCAATAAGATCCTTCGACTGTCCCCTGCGCTCCCCACTATAGTCCGTGCACAATTAATTGGTTTCCACTGGTTCCCCTTTCCTCTCTTTTTGCAAGTCGTAAGCTGGTTCCCCTCCTACCCCCTCCTTTCTCATTCACACTTCCAGGCGTCCAATCAAGGCCGTCTTTATCTCTGCGGGAACATTACACCGCCCCCACCATTGATTGACTGTTTGCTCTTCATTTACCTGCTGTCCCCCATTACACAAGAAATAATCCGCCTCAAGCATAAAAAGCTCCTGGAAACCATCAAAGGGAGGAGGCAGATAACGTTTAGAAAAGAACCAGAGCTTTGTCATTTAAATAATAAAAACAATGTTGTCCCAACTTTTTAATAGCAGTGGGTGTTGCAAGCAACTAACCTGCACAAGTCACCATTTTTTGTTGTAAAGGTGGACATTCATCACTTTTAACAAATCAATAGAAATATTATACACAACCAGGGGTAAGTCGAGACAACTGGGAAATAAAAATATATTACATTCTAGAGTATACATTCACCATCAGTCAGTCCAAATGTTTTTCTTGTAAATAACCAAGGGAAAAAGAAATAGTGGAAAATGATCTCAAACCCCGTACTCACCTTGCACCCGACTAATGCTTCTTATTAAAGAGACGTTAGTCATTATCCCTCTACGATTCTCTAAGTGACTGTGTTCTTTCAGTTGCCAATTAGTGCTACACTTTTGCGACAAGAAAAAATATATTTACATTATTAGCTTTCCCTATCCTCCGATCCCTCCCTCCCTTCCCCCTCCCTTTCTTATTTTGTAGCCCTCTTCCTCCCCCTTTCTTTCTCCTTTCCCTTTCCCCCTCCTTACTTCTCACTGGCAGAATTTATTATCGGACCCCCATCTCCCTAGTTCGATAAATATTCGCTCTCTGCAATATTTCCGTCGCCACGATTATTATGCCCCGTTTTTTTTTTCTGTTTCCCTTTCTCTTCTTGCCCCTTTGTTTAAATTCTATTTAGGAATAATCCTTATATGTGCCCAACCCTTCACCCAGCCAGGAAGCTGCTCATGCAGGTCCTTTCGGAAAAAGTGTGTTGTTGCCACCACGACTTTCTACCTTTATCCCTTACTTGCATTTTCCCCCTACCCCCCTGTGGTGTGCTCCCCTTACCTTTTGGCTACCCGCGCTCTTGGGAAAGATTCATTGTTTGTCGCACCTTTTTTGTATTCCGCTTAGCCCCTCCCGTTCGCTTACGCTCTTGGCCACCCATGCCCCCTTAGGGCAGCTTTAGTTGTTCCTCCAAACATGAACTCCCCCTCCTGCATGTGTCTTTTGTTTTAGTCTTCCTTTTATCCTTAATTTAGCCGCCAGTGATCATGTGTGCCCCTATCGTCGTATACTTTATCTAGCTGCCGACACCGTTTGTTTCGCCCCTGTAATAGTTGGTCGTACCCTTTGTGCCCCCTTTTCTCCCCCCCCCTGCTGCCAAAGTTACTAGTTAACACTTAATCACATATCCCCTGCCTCCATATGTCCTAGATTAAATAACTAAAACAGATATTGATTAAAATAATGTTTATCTGTTGTTCTATACAATTCCCTCATTAAAGATACACAGTCAAATCAGAAGAGACCCCTGGCAGATCCCGCCCCTCCCTTAGCTAGTTGACCTAAGACTAGGTTCAGTGTTTTCACCAAGGAAGAAAGAGACGGATCCTCGCAATCACTACTGGAGGGAGAATTGATAGGACTCATGTGTTTTAGGGTGGGTAATCGCCACGTTAATTCACACTGTTTTCTCATCTTACAAAGACATGAGTAAAAACTTACCTGGTTGAATAGTTATGTTATTATCGTAAACAAGTTATCACGTCAATCTCTAACAGCTCGTGAACATCCTAGGGCTAGATTAATCTCAGGTTGGAGTCCCCTTTATCATGCATGTTTTTTGTAAATTGATACTTCCTGGAGTCCACACCTTCATTCCAACGATAAGACCAACATCTAAAAATAGGAAAGATAGTAAAATATTACAGCACTAACAAATGTTAATAATTTCCCTCCGGGACTCCTCTTAATTTGGGTTCTTGAGATTAGTGTAAGTAGGACCGGGGATTTAAGCATTAGGTTCAGTAGGCAGAGCATAGGGGCGCCTGTGGTTGGAAGGGGTTGTCTATCTATTTACCACAAAAATCAAAACAATTTAGTCGTACTTTATTACAAAAATAAAATGGCGTGTGGTTTGTGGTGGGGGTCTGTTTAAGAGTGGGGTGGAACCAGTCTGTGGGCCTACAGGCACTTAAGGTGTAATTCCGCCCCTTGAGTGTGAGTACAGGAAACGTGGGAGCCCGGAGAGGATTAAGGAGCTGGATGCGGGTCCGGCTAACAGTCTCTATTTCAAAGGGGTTTCGTTGTCACCCTACTGTGTAGGCAAAAATGAAGGAGGTGATTTGACATTTAGGTGCCAGATACCAGGTCAACATTCCGATGTTCTTTCATCGGTTGTAGACGAAAGAGCAAGTTGGAAATGATGGACCATATTGGGGTTGAAAAAGAAAGAGTCAGCCAGGTCGTTTAAATCCCAGAATAAATCATTGTGTATTTCATAAGGGAACTTCATTATCGCATCTAACATTTCCATTTCATAGACAGATATACGATTCAATTACATAGATCTGATGGTAGAGGTAGTCCCTATGGCCTTGTTAGCATACTTTGATATGCAATGTATAAGGTTGTCTTTCTTAGAAATGGTCCAGAAACCTGAACCTAGATCCGAAAAAGATTATCGGATCTGCCAAAGAAGATTTTAAAGATTACAAATTTTGTCAGATTTGGTATGAACCGGGAAACTGTTTTCAATTAATTATCGAGAGAATGTCAATTTTAAAACCCAACTTATGTATGTTTGGTCGTAGTCCCTGGAAGACAATTACAGTAAGTTACCATGACTATGGATTACCACGATTTCAGGAGTTCTGCCACTCTAAAACACCTGAAACATCTACAAATGTATTCATGATTTCATGATAATAAATCCATCCTAGAATGAAAGACGGAATGTTTGGGGCTGCCCCGTGACTGGCCCCACTACTAGGACCTGTACCAAATAATATCTAAATGTTAATTTGCGATCCTGTCCTCATGATGGGATTCAAGTGATTGTATTTGTATTAAGTTATTTTACAAAAATGAAATGATAACCTGATCATTGAATATTTGGATGGCATGGATATTAATAATATTACTCCTTCTATTAGAAAAGTGCAAACTAATAAAAAAAAAAAACAATGAAATAGGTATATGTAATTTAATTCATTTTCTAAAAACTCATTTACTGCAATCTTAGTTATAGTATAGTATAGTAGTTGAAGGTTGAATAAAGACCTACGTCCCATACCAGTCCTTCAATCCAATCTATTATCAAAAGTATCCTCATTTCTGCCTAAATGTTGATCCAGATGGAAGGCAAAAAAACCCACCAAAATTTATTGAGCGGTGGGAAATAAATTACTTCATGACTCCCATCAGTGGCGAATCGGAAATGTCCCGTGGATCTAACTCTATCTTGTATGTATATACCTAAGAACTGCAACATCTTGTAGTGCAGAAACTCATCCAGATTTTTTTTGAAAACTGACCAATGAACCTGCCATAACAACGTTCACTTGGAAGACAGTTGCGCGGTACAGTTATCACAGTGAAAACCCTTTCCAAACTTGAAGCCCTAACCTTTTTTCTTTCCAGTATTAAGGGATGTCCTCATGTCAGATGACATCTTTCTATTGTAAACAATGCCCAAGATAGTTATTGTATGGTCACGGTTAATGGACTTTATTTTTTAAAATTACCAACTAGTAATATATCTCACGCAAGCGCCTTTTCTCCAGCCGTACATAATTGTAACTTTCCGTTCTCTCTTCATATCAAGCTCCCCAATCCACTTATTAATTTAGTTGCCCTCTCTGAACCCTTGTCCATTTCAAAGATGTCCTTTTTGTACCCAGATTCCAAAAATGACCTTCTGACATAGTCCAAATGAGGCGTCTACCAATTGCTTTTGTAAAGAGGGACGAATAACATTTTCTCCCTTGAATTCCATACCCTCTATTTATACAAGGACCATACCATGCTGGATATGCGCTGTTGCCGCCTGGAACTGCTTATAAGCTGCGTATAATAAGGAATGAGTTGAACCTACTAGTGGCCTTCACAACCAATGGAAGTGAAGGGCCTACCCAGTTGAATAGAATTGCCCACCCCTGTCCTAAATAAAAATCCCTGTAAGTGCACAGAGTCTGAATGTTTATTGCCCTTTTCGAATTCACAATTACACTCTACATAAACTTTCTAATAAAAAAGGTCCTATTGTCCTGTGACCAATACCCACTTTTTATTAATGATATTAATAGTGATAAAAAAATAATACATAAAAAATTCACTTTACATTCATTAGTCTTCCCAAAGTCACAAAAAATCAACCCACGTGTTACGAACCAGCTGCCAGAGTTATTTGAATGGCGTTTGTGAGCTTCATTGCTGCGGGTGACAAAATCTACGCCAGTCAACGTTTCAAATTCTTGCATCGGCTGCAATTATCAAGGCAACTTGATCTTATTCTATATGCAGAAAAAACACAGGCACAATCGTATTATATTAAAAAGAAATCTCAAATACAGCCATAAAAATGAAACTTCAATGGATTCTCCAAAGGTGGCCCATTCACGATGGACAGGCAGCCTATTACCTAATATCTGCAGATGTCGGCTTTGTCTCCTGCTTCTTTGTGAAACGCCCACCCTACCTGGGGCACGAAGCCCTGACCCACCGTATGCCGTCGATAGTCCATCGTCCGCTTATGGTCAAGTTGGGAAAATTTCATTCTGGTGCGTCCGTATCGGCTCCATCTTTACTTTAATGAGCGATACCATTGGCCCGACGTGTTACTTCTCTGGCAGCCCCCCTATTGGCCGACCAAGCCCCACTGCCGCCCACCCTATGTGCAATTAGGTCCTGCGTCAATGTTGTTGCGGATTCCCATGAAAAATGTGTCGAAAGATTACCAATGTGATCTGTCGGAAGAAAAGGAAGATGTGATAGATCTTGAGAAGCCTATGGTGAATGTAAAGGTAACAATTTTTTTAATGTATTTATTCTTTTTCTCCCTTCTTTCGATACGCCTATTCATTATTTATTTAAAAAGCGGGGGGTGTTGGTCACAGGATTAATAGGACGTTGTATTGTTAGTGACGGTATTGTAGAAGTTTTAAAGGACAAAAACAATCAGATTCTGTTGCACTTACAGGCTCTTCCTTATCGGACAAGGGGTGACGGCAATTAAAGTTCACAGGGGGCCCTTCCATACCTCATTGGTCATGAAGGGCCACACCAGAAGGTTTCAACTCAGCCTATTAAGAGATTGAAAAGATTAAATTAATATACCTATTTCATGTTTTTTTGTTCTTAGTTGAAATTTTTTGATAGACGGTGTGTTTATTTAATCTATTCCATCAAATTCAATAATCAATTGAATACAATTTATCTTATGTATTGTAATGCCAACAGGAAAAATATTTGTGGTAGGTATGAAGGCAAAACACTGTGTACGATGGAGATGATGAATGGCTGCCTTCCTCCATGACCAATCTATAGGTAGTTAGAATTGCATGTGTGTGCATGGGTGTATCGTTTATCTGGGTAACAATCAATTCAATATGCGATTTGTGCTCTTGCAGCACAAATAACTGTATTTAATGGCAGCTATTAATAATAGGAACTACAGCTACATAAATTGCGGAAGGGATTTATCCGAAGCAATTTTGGATCTGGGTAAATGTCCCGGTGTGCGCTAAAATTTGCACTATGCAGGTCTGACTAAGTTATTTGCGATGCACGGAGTGACACAAGCATAAAAGGACGCGCATCAGTCTATACCTGCTTAGAATTTTTTCTTTAGGACGTTCTAAGATCAGCGTTTCTCAACCAGAACGGTACATGATTGAGGTTGTATCGGGGTCTTCCAAGAGATTGTGAAAGAAAACTGTTGGATCCAACATTTGTGAATGAATACAGATATCCTTTTCCATATAGTTATCTAAATGTTCTGATTTGTTCTGATGGTCCCTCTCTCCTCCTTGGTGTTTCTGGTATATTGAGCTGTCTGATTGCTGAATCATTAGTATGTAGGGGTTCCCAGAGGAAACATGAAAAACTGTTTCAAGGGTTCCCAACAGATAAAAAAGGTTGAGAAACACTGTTCTCAACATGAAAGAATTGAGCAAAAAGATATAAAGTAAATGATCGATACTTACTGAAAACATTAGATATAACATAAGGTACCACGAATTTTGCCACTAGATTTAAGCCCATTTGCAGTCCGAAACACACTAAAGAATCACGCCTAAACGCAATGGACAATTTATCTCCTTGGAGCAAAATTTCTTCTAAGCACTGCACACATAGGAAAGATATCATACACAATGTCTTAAAGAGCCAGGACAAGCTGATTTTATTTCCCCCCCCCAGCCACCACCCCCACCCATCGGATAAACCATGTTTCCCCACAGTGTCAAGCCTTATGATAATGATCGAAGACCAAAACCAAATCAACCACCCTTACCACCTCATACAACGCATGAAATCCCCTGCAAAAGATGCCCGAAGCCCGGGGACTGGATCCCTCCCCCCACTGCGCCGGACGGACCCACTAGGGATGGAAACCCCCAACCCCCCTCGGCGCCAGTGCCCGGGTGAACACCCCGCCGCCCCGCGCCTTCCGATCTATGGCCAAACCCACCAATGGAACCCCACCCCCCGAGCTGCGCTTACGAAAAATGGAATGATGGGGGCCCCCACCCCCACCTCCCCCCCCCTCACATGGAACACATGGGGACGGAAAATGGCGGCTGGACGTGGTGTTAACCTGAGCCCTATGACCCGGTCTGACTCCACTCTTACAGGTATGTTTCCATAACCTCCCCCCGCACACTCCCCCCCACCACTCCCTCGCTCCCCCACCTCCCTCACATCTCAAGACGCTCACCCTTCCCCCCCCGATCTGCACATCGTTTTTTTTGGGGGGGCCGGGGGGACCGCGACCCCCCGAACCACCACCCCCACCACACCCCACCCCCCCCCCCCCCCCGCCTTGTGTGATAAAATGCGAGTAGATATTGCACAGATTTAATTGAATTTGCAGAATCGTCGTTAAAATATTGAGGTGCCCACACATAACGCACCCACCGCACCCCCCCGTATGGCATGTTTGTAAGGCCATATTTATGCAGAGCAAAATGGTGGGTTTCAAAAAAACCCCCCCCCCCCCCACAACCCACACCCCCCACCCCAAATCCCCCACACCCTTATCCCCCTCTCAAGGACAATTATATCCCCCCACCCCTCAGCCACACTAGGGCACCTACACCCCCCCCCCGAGACACCACCCTCCCCCCCCTCACACCACGCCACCCGCCAGTACGCCTTCCTACCCCCCCACTACCCCTCCCACCCCCTCTAGCCCACCCTTCAAACCCAACTTCCCCCCCCCCCCCCGCCACCCCACCCCCCCCCCCACAACACCCCCACCCCCCCCCCCGCCTCCATCGCCGACGCGCTGTTCTTCACTTCCTATACATGCAGTTAAACTGACCAAGAGGAAGATACGTTAACCGAAGCATCTCTTTCCTATTGGCATATCGCCCCCTGGACGGGGAGGGCACCCCCCCCCCCCCCCCCCCCCCGCCCCCCACCGGTTGAACCCCCGCCACACCCGCACACCAACTATCACAAGTTAAGACCCGGAAAACTGCAAGGGAGTTAGACACCTAACCCAGCCACCCCTCTCTTATCAAGCGGTACTTTAAATGCGCTCCCACCCCCGTTGATCTTTTTCTCCTCCCCCCCTTCTCCCCTCCAGAGAGGTAATGCGACCACCTATTGGTGTCCCTTTAGAAAAAAACAACAAACCACTTGGAGGAACACAACAATAAAAAAAGATATCTGTGAGCCACACGAAAAAAAATCGTAAGTAGATACCCCTCAGTTGATTCCAACACAAAACTTCAATTTTGTCCAGGGAATAAGGGGTTTGGAGGGATTAAGACCTAGAGGGAAAGTAGGAGCAAATTCCCGGTCCAATGGGAGAGTGAGGATGGATCTATGCAGACCGGCACTTCTCAAGTTTATCTCTATTATTGGCGTAAAGACATGGGTACAACAACAACACTCAAACAAAATCCTACCTTCATTGGAGTGTACAAATTTTTTTGTTCTGCGCTGTCCGGGGGTTGTGAGTTAATACAAAATGGTGAATCCGGATCATGATTCATGTCGTGTGGCATCCTATTGCAGAACCAGCAAACAAATCAATTCGTATTTAAGGGCGGTAGTTCATCTTTTCCCACAAAACAAAATGCTTACATTTAACAGAACGAATATTTTGTGGAGTAACAGCGAATAATAGTGTAGAACAGAACATAACCCCACCAAAAAGTGGCCAAGGCCCATCGCGGCAGCTAAACTGTACACTTACCATGCAGTCTCAAAGTATCACTAAATAGAAGCTGAAAGGAAAACCGAGGATGGTGTCTACTCAAGAAGCAGTGTGCATTTATTGCTCAATACGTGCCTGAGTAAAGCCAGACAACATACAGCAATGAACTATTCATACAACACATTAGCATGGTTGTCTCAATGGGCAACGCACCAAAATACCCCCCACCGAACCATTGAGACTGACACCTGGTGCTTACGCCACCCCCCCACCCCCCCCACCCGCCGCTACCTCCCCAGACGCACCTCAACCTTTTCCGCCATAACACTCGCGGACAGAACCTTAAACCATAACACACTCCCCACGACCCCTTCCCGACGATGGTGTACATAACCTGATGCCTGGAACACCCTCCCTAAAAGCAGTTTGTACATAAAAGTAAGAAAAGCAAGATATAGATATTGGTTATAAGGAGTAGTTGTAGTAGTCGCTTGGGGTCTTGCTCCCCCCTCTGGTCAACGTCAAGAAGAGTGTTATAGCTTACCGTTTTGATGTGGTTTTTTTTTGACTCTTCTTAGTCTTTTCATACTAGAGGGACGAAGATATTTTCTGCATTATATCATTTGCAACCCTCATCATGAGAAGAGCTAACTCAAAAAGGAACTATTGCAGCCCACCCCCCCCCACCCCATCTAGACCACTCGAAAGAAAATGCATAATTTATATGGAACACGAGAGATATAAAAGTTTACTGATTGGATGTAAGATTAAACCAGTGTGTTAATATCAAGAGAGAGGAGCCATAAAAATATAGAAAAGTCTATTGGATGCAGGCCGGCCTGGTGTAACGTAAGGGTGAACTGCTTATCTTGTAGAAGACGATAGCGATGCCACCATTCCCCCTAACACCGACCCCCCCCCTCCCCACCCCCTCCCCCCCCCCTTGTTAAGTAAAGCTTTTTCTCTATCCTGTGTGTTTCTTGTACCATGACTAAGACTCTATAGTGTTATTTCAATAAAAATATATACAAAGAAGACGAGCGAAGGGAGAGCAGAAGAAGAATTCGTCACTTCCACTGATCGTCCTCTCTCTACACCCCCCACGCCGGCCACCCCCCCGCCTTCTCCTATGGCAACAGGCTCGTGCGCTTTCCCTTTACTTGCACAGAACCAGAACGACCCCCCAACGACCCCACCCCCCCACCCCACCCCCGGGCCCCCTGTCCCCCCCCGCACGAATCAACGATCACACCCCACTCCAACGGCAACGCCAAAGCAAACATCGACTCTCGCCCCCCCCTCTCTGCCCAGCTTCCTTACTCTCGTGAACCCCCCCACCCCGTTTCCCAGGTCCGCCCCTATTCCCCCACGTCTTCACCCCTTCACCCCCTCCACGTTCCGCCATCTTCTCACCCCTTCTTAAAGTGTAACGTGGATTTCACCCCCGACCCCCCCGTGCCCCTATCCTCCTCCCGCAACTTACAAACGCCCACACACCCCATCAGGCGTCTCCTGACTCTCCGCTTTCTCCTCTGTTCTTCCACCCTGTCTCCACAATAACAGACCACCCCACCGCACACCCCGATTTCCCTATAACCCCCAGCGTAAACCGACTCGGGACACTGACCCCTCCCGCGTGCTTTTTCCCGTTTTGCACAACTTATGGAGTCTTTTTTGGGTTGACTCTGTGTTTGAGTCTTAGTAAGCCCTCCTGTTGCAGTTTGGTCTTGTAACTCGTCCAGTCTTGGCTCTGCATTTGTTGTTTATCTCTTTTGTTGTGCTTGTTAGATCTCTTTGTGTTTTTTGTTTTTCTACTACTTGTTGGGGAGATTTTTATTTGTTCGCATTGATTTAAGCTCTTGGGGTGTTCTGTTTTCTTTAGTTTTTTTTATCCGAGTGATGCTGTACATTGAATTTTGTTGGAGTGTCGGGTTTTGTTTTTTTTATTTGATTGTTCTTCCGGAAAGATTACACTGACCGGCCGTTACCTTTAGACCACTACCGCTCTGTAACCTTTCTTCATTTCTCCCCCTCCCCCCCCCCCCCCCTCCCTGCCCCTTCTCTCGCTTCCCCCCCCGCGAAGCCGCGGTGTTATTCTGCCCGCAGGGGAGTCGCGTCCCGGCGCTCGCCCTCCTTCCTCTTCCCTCTCTCCGCCCCGCTTATCCACTTTGGTCTTTATGTCGATATTTGCCTTGTGTGCCTTAACTCGCTGCTTTACCGATCCTTCATCCCCCAGGCTTTTTGCTTGATTCAATCTGTGACTGTCTTCATCATAAATGGTGAGACGCGCGCGTGAGATTTGATTTCTTCGTGTTCCTTTCCTTGAGACCGTCTGAGACACCGAGACACTTAGAGTCCCCGGTACTTGACTGAGTTTTTAACCCTAGTTGTTTTATTGAGAGCAGTGAGTAGTTGGTCTACCCTCCCCATGAGTATGTGTTGATGACTACAGGACGTATGTTTTTTTTCTCTGCGGTCAGGTGAGCCCTCCGTCGGGTTAGGTGTAGGTTCTGCTCACATACTGTCCGTAAATAACAGTCTCCCATTTTATCCTGTGGACCCACCGAGATTGACTTTGTTAGACTTAAAGCAATCGCTTGACAGAAGCTTGCCCGAGAGATTCCTTATATCTAAAGGTCCCATTTTTGGTCATATAATAGAGCATGAATCGCCTTTGAAGATCTCCCGACCACGCGACTCGTCGCAGTTCTGGCAAATCTGTGCATGACCCACCACCCCGGTAACCTCCCCCACTTGCTGTGCTGCTGGGATCGTGAGCAACCCAGGTGTCAGCGTGTTCTCAGTGGTTAGTGAAAGACAATATACAGACATATTGTCACTAGCTGATGTGAGATAGTTTTGACCTTCAGTTGTCCCTTTAACAAACAATGCAGCAAAGCAAGTGATATATCTGCCCAAATCAAGCATGTGTACTATAATGTACTATATAAATACAATTATTTAATTTCCACAGTATTCTGTGACCTGTAAATGTATAAAAACAAAATTTTTATATGATCAAAGAATGTGTATTTCGAATTTCCTTTTTGCTTATTTATTTTCATATATTTATATATTATATTTGTACAGTGACAATAAACATTGACCTTTTTCACCACAGGATAAATCCTGGGAATAAAAACAAAATAGATAATGAACCACTATTCCTACTTACCGCGGTAAACTTGCTGCATGCTTAGCAACACCAAATATAATATAAATGTAGGCTCTCCAGTCCATTCTGTGGATGTCTACGTATGATTTGTCTTTACCAGTCTCTCGGATTTCATTTCCAATTCAGACCTCCTGTGACCTTTTATTAGGCACAAGTCATGAACTGACCAATCAAAATGTACAGAAGCAGCCACAGTGGACTGGTCAGGTCTAATAAGGGAAATTCCATTGGCTTATTACCATATAGTTCTATTAGTATTCTTTCTTTAAGGGGGATGGGGGATGTTGTTAACAACAAAGTCCACTGTTATCCCTAATTATATCTAATGTACAACACCAAAAGGTAGAAGCAGGTTAGGCTAATGCAGAGGTGTCCTTTATCTTAATGCTAAAAGGTCATTGCAACAGGACCAAATACATGTATACACTCAACATGGACATGGAGATTTATTAATCTGTGGTCTCATGTAGCATTTTTTCGAAAAAATTCCTGCTGTGAGTTTCACATTTGGATAGGGAATTGCTAAGTGAACCTGCTGGTAAATGGAATTTTCAAATATGACAGGTAAAAGCAAAAGTAAGCATGTTCTCAAACAGAAAGGAAGTTCTAGGAAGAGAAATGATCAAACTTGGTTCAAGTGGGTAAACACATTCGGATAAAGGGCCAACGGGATTGGCCGATTATCTGTAAAGTGTGTATGACCGAAATTTCATTTCTGTAGCTGACAAACATTCTGCGTCGGCGTTGCGTATGGTCGTTTTGGATGAAAAAACTTTGATTGTTCACAGTCAACCCTATGTACTAAGGTATAGGGAGTTGGTCGTAATGTAGGGAGTATGGACATCACAAACTTTCTCCCTATACAATATATAGGGAGTATAGGGAGTGACTGTGTGTACTCATCTTTGACAGATTGTTACAGTGTGTACACACCTTTAGTTTTCCCTAGAAAAGAGGCGGTTGTGATTGGATATGATAATCATATACAAATATGTTTAAGGAAACTACAGCCCTTTAGCAGGGGGTGTTTTCTTCTAAGGGTAAACAAAAGGCCACCCCTTTAGACTTGAGGAAAAGCCATTTCAGCTTTAAGCAGGGTACACACTGTAACCATTTTTGAAAGATGACACGACTTAACAAACAAAGGAGGGTTGGCTGTCTTCTGGGCAGGCAGAATGTATGTATGTATAATTTTATTTATAGCCCCACTTGGGTACGCAGCGCTGTACATTATAAATACAGACAAGGTTATTTAATAAAAGTTCTTATCGTTTAAAATGGTGCTTATTTTGCCCCAACCATCGATGTTGCTTTCCTGTTAAGACAATTAGCATATTATAAACGATAAGAACTTTTATTGAATCTCCTGAGAGTTACAAAACAAGGGATAGTGTAATATACAGATAGATAAAAATTAAATTAAATACAATTTCATACATCGATTAAGAAAGCATATATATAAATTATGTATAATGGATATAAGTGCAACAAGCCTCGACACCTTAGGAGTGAGATCCCTGTCCCGAAGAGCTTCACATCTAAGTGGGGGGGACAACATACAGATACAAGTGGGGGGGATGGGCACAAGTGCTTCTCTTGTGCTGACTCGGAAAGGTAGAATAACAGTCTGATTTGGCGTTCCCAAGGTAGGGAGCAGGCAAGGAGAATGGTTTAAGGAGGGAGGGGCAGCAGTGTTTGTTGGTGGTGTGTGGAGATTTCCTTGCGAGAAACGGAGAGCACGACCTGGAACATAGGGGACCAAGAGAGAAGATAAGTAGGGAGGTGCAGTAGAGCGAAGGGATTTAAAGGTTAAAATAGGGGTGTTGAATATGATTCTTTGTTTGATGGGAAGCCATCCTATGGAATGAAGTATCCGGGTTGGGTTCTCTTTGGAGGAGAGTGAGATGATCTGAGCTGCGAGTTTAAGAGAAGAGAGGAGAAAAAATGAAAGGGCCTGGAGTCTAAGCAGTAGAATGTTACAGTAGTCAAGACGGATTATAATGGATGAGCATTTTAGTAGTGGAGAGAGAGAGAAAAGAGTCAACGATAACTCTAAGGCAGCATGTAGATTCAACTGGGGTAATGACCAATATTCAATAGAGATGGAGAAGCAGTGGACAAGTGGACAAGTATATTTGGGTATCATCAGCGTATAGATGATACTTAAAGCAAAAGAACTGATTATTTCTCCAGAGAGATGTGTAGAGGGAGAAAAGCAAGGGTCCTAAAACCGAGCCCTGAGGGACCCCACACTAAGCGGAACAGGAGAGGAAGTCTTATTAGCAAAAAAAGAGAGAAAGATCTGTTAGAGAGATAAGAAGACACACTATGCCGCAGCTTGATTCGGATGCCCAGAGAATATAGAATCTGCATAAAAAGAGATGTGTCCACACGTATCAAAGGCAGCCGATAGGTTAAGGAGAATGAGGACCGAGAACTGTCTTTGGCTTTGGCAGCTTGTAAATCATGAGACTTTGCAGAGGGCTGTTTCAGTTGAATGACCCGGTCCGAATCCTGATTGCAAAGGGTCCAATGGGTCCAGAATATCCAAGGTTAAAAGAGGAAAGAAAGATAAAGCCTTACACAAGGTTAGTTTCCTCGTGGCACTCTACCACCAATCTCCATATGAATATATATAGATAGGGGAAACTTGTACCTCTCACACAAAATGGAGTCTATAGACTGTATGCCAGTGATGTGCAAATATTTAATAGATAAATACATATAATAATACTGTGGCAAGAGAAAATGCATAATAAAAAATCACAACAAAAAGGCTGGGCTTGTGATGAAGGTGACTATCAGTACCATAAAAAAAAGTAAAAGTCTTGGGTCCCCTTGTAAATGAAACTAGTGTCCAGTCTATTAAAGTGCAATGTTCATGGCCAACAGAGACGCTCACTAGCTGGATATCATGGATGAAGGCAGCTGGTAAATGCGTTCCTCTACAATCCCGCTAAACATCCCAGCATGTAACAATGAAACAATCTCACCCAAATCGATATTCATCCTCCAAAGGCCGAAGGTTCCATACGGGTACTCCAGGATATGCAGCAAGTCACAAATCATTATCCACATCCGGAAGCCAGTTCCAATCTCAAAGCGTCCATACCCCCAGAACAGGGGAGCACAAGTTTCCTGGCGGGGGCGGACCAGCAAGATCAACAAGGTTCAGCAAATGGTAAGGTACATTGGGGGATATAAAGAGGTACCGTGTCACATCCCAAAGTCTCTGAGACTTTGGCATGTGACAAAGTAACTGTTGGTGGTAGAGTGCCATGAGGAAACTAACCTTATGTAGAGTGGGCTTATCTTTCTTTCCTCTTTGAACTATAGTTATATTTTATACTAACCATATGACCCGCCATTAATGGTATATACAACCACCATGTCAACATTAGCTACTGGCTCAGCCGTTTGTACTTACAATATCCAAGGTTATGGATGGTTACTGCATATTGTGTGGATGAGTTGTAGGCTTGTCTAGTTTGGTGTACTGAGGGGCAGGTATCATTTGAGTAAAGGAGACTATGGTATAGTATTTAAAGTTGAATAAAGGCATAGTCTCATCTAGTCCAGAGTAATGGCCAACATGCGGCAAGGGGTGGGCATGGTCATTCTGGGGTGGGGTGTGGGCAGATCAGGGGTGGGGCTACAGTGGCCCCCAGCATGGCTTAGGTTAGGCAGCCCTGATCTAACCTACAAAGCAATACTCACATTTTTTGATTAACATTTGAAAAAAAAAGCAGTATGAAGGGGAAAAAAGTCTTACTGACTCCAAGAGCTAATCAGAAATATTCTGGGATCAACTCCAACTTTATGTATCAAACGTGTAAACAGATTTAAAGGGCAAGTCCAGTCCTCAAATCTAAACTTATACAGGTAAATCACCCCAAAACCCTAAACTGTAATAGTTTGAAATCTGAAAGATATAAGTCTAACCTGAAATCTGCACAATGTCCTGTTTCCTGTTTTTGCTTCCTGGTTCTTCCATTTATTAACTGTCAATTATGGATTTGACAATTGACATCACAGACAATGACTGAATGCTAATCCCCTATCTGCCTTTTCCACGAGGCATAAAAAGCGTAGCAGGCATAATGATTCCAGAGGAGAAAGTGTGCAATATTAATAGCGGCATCACATAGTGATATGAAATAAAGCAGTTAGCATCACTGTAATGGCAGCCATACACATGGCCAATATTAGTCAAATCCGATTGGATTCAATTAGCTTTACCTGACACCTAATCAAATGGCCATTAAGCCTGAGCGACACCATACCACAAGCGATAGTGGTACTCGTTTCTTCAAACGAGAAGATATTTGGCTTTAAGCAAAGGTTATAAGTTCAGGCTTGGGTCTCAACAGTGTTTAGGTCATTGTTTATTAGATACCAGAGTAAGTCAACTGTCATTCAGATGCTAATTTTATTGTATACACTGTCACTATTATGCTGAAAAAATAGACAGAAAGAAACTAAAATGAACTGCATATGACTAGAGGTGCGTCAACCCTGTAATTTAAAAGAGTATTTTTATTTTATAAGATGTTAGAAAGAGCAAATGTAGGAACTTCTAATTGAAAAGGCTTGTAAATTTTATCAATTAAATCTCCCTGAACTTTCCATTTTCCACACACGCCTTAATAGGATAATGTGGTCAGCAGTTTGGCAATTAGCAACATTTACATTATATGCCACAGACTAATCTATGAATATACGTGGGAAAGACAAGATTAAAAAGATGTCAATTTATTTATCTAATCAGCTCTGTACAGAAAGACCTGTGCTATAGCACCCTCACAGAGTAGGATAACACACTGGATTGTTGGCCAAGTAACTGATTGCTGGCCACCTCGACCAACAATTATCTACTATGTGCACAAGGAATTAAGCCTCATACACACGTAACATACATAGTAATTAAGTAAGCAGAGGCAGATTGAAATGTTACTGTATTTTTGTGTTGTGAAAACACCAGAAGTCGGGAGCAAGCAATGATGACATCACAGTCACAGGCAGGGGATCCACAGTGTTATAATCTATGTCCCCAGAGAGGAACCTTCCATTTGGAACAAACTATCGACACTTAAAGGACAACTATACTCACCTTATTCACTTTCCACAAAAGTTTATTACCCAGGGTGGACCTAACACGCCAGATCCTCACACTGTGTTCACTTTCTGTCTCGCATTATAAAGTACCTTTGTGGCTCTGTCCTCCAAACAGTCGGTGACTGTTTCATTGACCGGGATTGCAAACACGGAAGTGGGTCAGAGCTGCGAAGGAAACTTTAAGTATTTCAGAAGATAGAAAGCAAACCTAGCAGTGAGGACCTGGCGGTTGAAATCCTCACCCTGGGTACTTCTAACTGCGGTCCGGTGGAACGTGGTGGATGTGAGTATTGTTATCCTTTAAGTACAATTGCTCCCAGTGAAGCTCTGTGAGGAAGAGTCACAATTTGAGTGATGGGTATAAAACTGCTACTAGTGAATATAAGAGCCTTCTCGGTAAGACTTGCTACAAAATGCAACAACCTGCATTGGAAGTGATAGTTGCTCTGATGAGCTATTGACTTGGCACCACACAACTATGTTCCCCGAATCTTTTACCTATCTAAAATACACAAGTAGAAACATTAGACTACTTCTTCATGGCATCATTATGGCCAAAAAAAACAAAACTGTATTCCATTTGAATGTACTCACCACAGACGATTTACGTTTGTACTGTTTGGTTCTTGTTTGTACTTTGCTCGCCACATAGTTTTTTAGCTGTACGAGAACTCAACAGTTACATTTGCACAGATATCTGTAGACATAGTTATAGCTACGGTTACCAAAACAATGATGATAAAGGGCACACTTGAAAAAGCAACTAGCTGTACAGTTAAAGAAATCATTGTAAGGGCTATAGGGACAATGTAGACATCAAATTAAAAAACAAACAAACTAGCATTTAGAAAGAGAGGGATTGAAATGCACATTAGAAACTAATATAATGATGGCATATAATAATACATTTCAAACAATGCAATTTTATAATTATGTATAAATTGTTAAAACACACAGTAAGGTTGAGGCCACACTGGTCCAGACGGTAACACACAAAAGAAACAAGCTAGTGTGGCCTAGCCCTAAAGCTTGTCCACAGATGATCTGCCTGTTTGTCTGTACCTATCTCTATCTGTAAAGCCTCGTACACACCTATGATTTTAGCCACGATCCATGACCCCTGAGCACGTTCACACACCACGACCAACACTGGCTTGACAGATAATCGTGTATGTGTTCAGTTGGGGGTTGTTCGTTAATCTGCCATGGAGGATTAACAAACGACCCCAGACCAAACATTACATGTGCGCGATTATCGCCGAAATAGCCGTTCGTCGAGGCCATAATCATACATGTGTACAAGCCTTAACTCCATCTATTCTCATCTACTAATATTTGATTGCAAAATTAAGCTATTAGTATTTGTGTAATATATGACGAACTCAGAACGAACAAAGCTTTTCTAGCTCACCTGGCCAAAACCTAGGTGTGAAAGTTACAACCAAGACATATACCTATTACCCGGTATCTAAATCTACCACCACCAATCACTACAGCTTTGGGAGCCGATACCAGCCTTCAATGGCTATAAACTGTTTCACTCACTGCCACACTCAGGTAGGAATAAACAGAAATTTACAACAAACACTAAATAGAATTATTAAAATATGTAGTAGTAGAGAATTGACCGTGTTAACCATAGATGAAAGTGACGACATCTTGGATATAAAGTAATACCTTTTATTGGCAACTATATGATTGAAAATGCAAGCTTTCGAAGCACTAGGCTTCTTCCTCACATTGTATCATGCCTGAGGAAGAAGCCTAGTGCTTCGAAAGCTTGCATTTTCAATCATTTTAGTTGGCCAATAAAAGATATTACTTTATATCCAAGATGTTCACTTAAAATATGTAGCATCTTCTTAAGAGAACAGGATTCTTCGGCACACTAGGACTGATAACAATGCGCGTGTAAAGCAAACTCGTTAATCAGGAGCTCCCTTCCTATGGCTCTGTTGCTTCTTATCTGCCACTAGGCAAAAGAAGCCTGAAAATGTTTTTTTTTTTTCTTCCCAAGGTGTCCATTAAAATAACATTTTATTTATTAGCAAGGTGTCCATAGGTAGAGGAAAGGTCAGAGAATGGTTGCCGGTCTATTACTAGCTTTAGGACAGATAGATGATTTTTGTGTGTGTTTACACAACTCATCACGTGCCTGTCGCAGTCTCAGAGAGAAGCTAGAGACATCCCAAGCTTGGTTGAAAGGTGTAAGCTTTTTTTTTTTTTTTTTTAATAGAGGACACAGTTACCCTTTAATGACCTTAGTGCGGTTGGTCTGGCATTCGGTGATCCAACTACAACTACCATCATTTCTCAACTACAGAGGAATGCATAGGAATGCTGGGAGTTGTCGTAGTTGCCCATCAGTGGATAAATAATTTGACTGTGTACACCGCCTGAATCTGCAGCAACCAATGAAATCACTTATTCTTACTACAGGAACCTCTGACGATATTGATTGGTGCTGCAGATCAATGGCACAGACTCACTTTAGCTCCTCTGGTAAGAACCAGCCCTCCCCTTCCTCCATTAACCTGACACAACTGACCAGGCTATACTATGGGGGAGTCTCTGACACAGTTACATTAACATTAAACATGGTCCGGTTGTTACTGAGCTCCTTCCCTATCCCCAGGAAACAAACCCTTCCCACACACTTCCAAGTAATGAGATCGGCTATAAAGGTTAGCGCGTAGGGAGGGACTAGTCAGTGTCACGTGACCTTACACTGTTCCCACCCTTCGTGCACATCGCGGGAGTTGTAGTCCTTACTTAGATTAGTTAGTTCTTTTTCACACTAATGAATACACGTCCCATACTCCCGCTCACGCGACCTGCCACAGCACTCAGCCAATCACCAGCTGTTATTTTTACGCCCCGCCCCGCCTTCTCCTGGGCAAGAAGATCTGATAGTGCCCTGTGGATGTGTTGTTGAGCGCAGGAATTAATAGGACAGGTAGGATGATAAGTAGGTATAAAATAAAGCAAAGGTTAAAATAAATGGTTCAGGACTCACTTCACCTCTAGTGGTCTGGGTTGACTGAGATTTATGGGTTGGGTTGGTTTTGAGGAATTTGGTCTGAATAATTCTTCATGACATTTAGATTAGAAGCAAACATAGTGACACAAAGTTTAGATCTTGTTAGCAGGCCACAGATTCCAGTTTTCTTTGGGATAAACATTTCCATGGCCACTGTGAATTTTAGGTCTTTTAGGCTTGTGTCCTGGCCTGCCAGAATTTCTTTGTGATTGTTATTAATTGTGAAATAAGAGAGTTCATCTTGGCCTCAGGGACTGTTCCGTCTCTCCCTAGATTACAGTGGGATGCGAAAGTTTGGGCACCCTTGTTAATCATCATGATTATTCTGTTAAATGAGGTAAGTTATTAGCGATAAAAATGTACAGTTAAAATAATCATATAGGAGAGAGCCACACAGGGATGATATTTGAGAGTGAAATTATAGTTTAAAAATTTAGTTTACAGAAAGTGTGCAATAATTGGTAACAACAAAAATCAGCAGGTGCATAAATTTGGGCCCACAAAAAAAAAGAATATTGAGTAAATCCGCCTCCTTTGCAAGAAATTATAGGCCTTTACCGATCTATACTCGAAATAGTCGACCAGCGTATAGTCGAGTAGTGCGGTACCTATTTTCTACAATGAAAAATCACTAAAAATCATTGACTCGAGTATAAGTTCGAGGGTAGAGAATATCAGTACTACGCAAAACTTGACTGGCTAAGTGATTAGAAAATGAAACTGAATAAAGAGGAGGCCATGGTTTCTTTTAAAAAAGTATTATTTTTCAAATAAAAACAGCCTGTTTTTATTTGAATATATAAACATGATCAAGAACATTCAGGTACCACAAAACCATACTGATACCCAAATAACATTGTAGGAACTCTGCATATACATACTGTAACTAGGTTGGTAAAACTAGAACTGTAATTGGGTGAACGGCTTAGCCAAAAAAAAGCATGGTAAATATTTAACTGGAAACTTTTTACTGAATTCTAAGTAATGGCTTAAAAAGCAATAAAAAACAATGTAAAATGTCCTTCAAATCGGATTCCTTCATCATCAGTTTGTGCAAATAGTGCCTACACATTCAGCTGGTGTAATGTCATCTGCATTAGAAATTATAATCACATCATCAAGATTTAAGCATCTTCATCACGGGCTGTGCTGATACAAAACATCGTATTCTGTACCATCCAGGCGTTAATTATACCGCATTTTGAAAAGCACGTTTGATGATGGTCTTCTGGAAATGTCATCCCATGCATCTCGTTACCCACTTGCTACTAATTCTATGTCAGGCCTTCATAAGAATTTCCACATATTTGTTATTTGGCTTGGACCTGACGATACCATCGTGCCAAATTTTTGCACCGGTCTTTGAAAAGGTTTGTTTATAGACACATACAGGGGCGTAAAACAGATGGTAAGTCCACATGGAGAATAACAGGCCAAAGTGGTTTGACAAGACTTAGCCATTTTTGTTCCTGTGTTATCATCCAACTTGACATGGTGCGGACAGTAATTTGTGGGGGAAAATTTGGGCATTTTTAGGTTCTTCATTTTAAATATAATAAAGGCCGCAGCTTGTCTCCATGGCAAAATGCCAGAATGAATTTTTTTCATTCCGTTGTTCTAAGGAAAAAAAGTTTTTTCTCCCAAGGAGGCCACAGTCGGCGGTTGCTTGAAAAGATCAAAAAAGCCTTGACTGTATCATCCCTATTCCTCGATACTTACGAGGGTCATAATTGATCCAAACTTTCTTGTTTTATAATGAATTGATTGGAATGACATGGACCTTTTCCTCAAGATTTTGTGGTAGTTTTGGGATATCTTCGTTATGTCCAAAGGCAAAGTCCAAACGATTCATGACGCGGGTACACCAGCAAGCTTGATGCAAAATTCTCAATCCCTTCTGTTTTCATATTCCTCATCTTTAGCCATTTGAAGGGCATGTAATCGAATCCCATGCGTGTTATTCAGGATCCATTTAGAGACCCATTCACAACCATTTATGCAAGTCAGTCTCTAGAGGGTTTAAACCACGGCAAAGCCTTTTTTGAATTCGGCATTCTTCTCCCAATCAGTCTTCATTTTCTGCAGTCTCGACCTGTTTTTCATCAATGCCAAATTCCGCTGCATGGAAGTATGGCTTTCTTCTGGCCTGAAACAACCTTCAGTTTTAAATCCAGCGTCGTCTGAATCTGCATTTTGCTTTTCGTCCACGTCAACAATTTCTAACAGATTTTAAATAAACAGAACGCGGCCATACCACATTAAAATTAGAAGCGAGGGGGACGCACTGATTACTGCTTTTATATACAGGTGTTCCTGCCCTTAGATTGTCCTATGGTGTGGAGCATGTAGTGGCTTTTTTTAATGGGACCTGTAAACCATAATGCTATGGTAAACATCAGAATTCCCTACAGATATGGTGCCAATATACCGGTAAGGTAAACCAATTACGTGGCACTCCGATGTTCAGAAACCACAACTTTGTGGGAGTCTGGAGTTCTAAACATCTGGAGTAGCAAGTTAACAATAAATCATCATTGTAGCCCTACAAAGCAACAAGCATGCTCCTTCCAATATATGGAAATCCAGTAATCCCAATTCCTTGCCAGCCAGATGTTTGATTAACTACAATCCAGCATGCCTTTGTTGTGGGAGAGTTGTAGTTTCTATACATCTGGAGTGGCAAGGGTCAAGTTAATAATTATAATGTATGGCCAAGGGAAGAGAACAATGTACAGAAAGAATACAAGTCCTGCCTACCTTTGCAGGAGTTCTGCGCTCCCTGTAGGATCCTCCATTGTGCAAGAACGGTACCGGCAAGTCAGGACGTGAGGTGTGTAAGTCCCGCGGGTGTGCGCGCGCGCAATTCCGTACACGCTGACTTAGTACACGCGCTGATTATCAACTGCTCCGGTCTTTGTGCCTATGCTCCCAGGTCCTTTATTGTGGCGGCATGTTGGATGTGACATAAACGGCCCGGTAGGAGCACTTATATTAATATTGCAGCCTCCAACAATTCATAAAATGGATTGACTCGAGTATAAGTCGAGGTGGTTTTAAGACCATTGTAAAAAACCCAAAAACCTTCGGTTATACTCGAGTATATACGGTAAAGGCCTCCTGTAGGGGTTCCAATGAGAGTCTGGATTTCAGTTGAAGGTATTTGCGTTCCATCATCTTTCCAAAAATCGATAGTTCATTCAGGTTTGATGGCTTCCGAGCATGGACAGCATGATGGACTAACTCACACCACAGATTTCATTTATATTCCGGCTGGGGACTATGCGAGATGGCATTCCAGCTGTTGTATATGTTTCTCTGCATGAATGCTTAGTGGATTTTGAAGACATTTTTAGGGTTGTTGTATTGTTGAAAGATACAGCACCGAGCGCAGCTTCAACTTTGTCACTGTCACAGGACATTGGTCTCCAAATCGCTGATACAGAGAGTGGAATTCATGTGTTCCTAAACTTTGAAAGATTCCCCAGTCACTTGCACTAGCCACAAGCCCACAGACATGATTGAAAAACCACCCCCACCATATTTTAATGTAGATAGAAGGTTTGTTAGTGGAATGGCAAGTTTTTTTTTTTCCTCCCTGCATAAGCACACTTGTTATGCCCACATCAATTCATTTTAGTTTCATCAGTCCACAGCACTTATTCCAAAATGAAGCAGTCTGTAAACAAGTGTTGTGTAGTCAAGCGGCTAGGTGTGTGTGTGGGCGGAGAGAAAAATGCTGCTCTGACATCAATATCGCATACAGCATTATACTTGTGTAAAGTGTGCCAAATGCGTGACGATTTGCACAGTGACTCCATTACAGCAAGACAATGTATATGTCTTTGGTGCTGGTCTGTGGGTTTTGTCCTGATGTTTCACCATTCGTTGCTTATGGTCTATATGAGATTTTTCTTTGGTCTGCCACCCTTTGAGCCTAACTAAACACTGAGCCTGTGATCGTCCATTTCCTCAATATGTTCCTAACTGTGGAAACAGACAGTGGAAATTCTGAGGACGTTTATGTTCCTCCCGTAAACCACGATGGTGAACAATCTGGTCTTCAAGCATTTGAGAGTTGTTTGAGGACCCCCGTGTGCTACTCGTCAGAGAAAGAAAGCAGGAGGCGGGTGGGGGGTTGTTAATGTGGGGGTTGGGGTGTGCTATTGGCATTGCAATCCTTATATAACACACAATGGATGGGAGAGGACACATAGTGACTACAGGGAGTGTAGGAGGGGCACAATAACACTGTGCAATCTGATTGTACAATCTGCATACAATCTACCTTCAATCTGATTGTACAATCTGCATGCAATCTACCTGCAATATGATTGTACAATCTGCATGCAATCTGATTGTACAATCTACATACAATCTACCTGCAATCGGATTGTACAATCTGAATACAATCGACCACATATGTATTAATGTGAGGGCTCTACTGAGTGAATAGACCACCTAGATAGGCCCTTTACATTACACAGCTGTATATAGGAGAATATACATATTTTACCAAGTGATTGCATAATGAATAAGAATTGGTCAACAGCCCCCCCAAAGTGTCAACGCCCCCAAAAAGTGTCAACAGCCCCCCCCCCCAGTGTCAACAGCCCCCCCAAGTGTCAACAGCCCCCCAAAAAGTGTCAACAGCCCTCCCCCAAAAAGTGTCAACAGCCCCCCAAAAAAGTGTCAACAGCCCCTCCCCCAAAAAAGTTTCAACAGCCCCCCAAAGTGTAAACAGCCCCTCCCCCAAAAAAGTTTCAACAGCCCTCCCCCAAAAATGTAACAAAAACCCTGCAGCCCCCACAACCTTACTGCGCTCACTATGAAAATAATTTACTCTAGTCTTTAGCTCACCCGTATAAGAGAAAGACCCCCTGCTATTTTACTGGTGTTCCCTCGAAAGTTGGGTACACACAGTTCCGATAAATAGTTAATGTTGGATCCAACAGCATTGGCGCTTTATTGTTAATGTGTGTAGTGCATTTTCTGAACAATCAAGAGGCCGACAATCGTTCACAGTCGGCCTCGTAATTGTTTGGAAATACCTGAAAACTTCCCCCCATCATGGTTGTCTCCCTGTACTAAAGTATAGGGAGTCAGCTGCAATCGTGGGAAACATGCAGTCTTGAACATTCATCTTATGCTATGTGAAGGTAGAACGCTCGGTACTGTGTGTACCCCAATCTTTGAAAATTGACAGAAAGAAAGATGCAGATTCTCTCTGTCATCTTTCAAAGAACTGTCATGTGGGTAACCAGCTTAACGTATTTGTATAGTTTTATCATACCCTTGCAAACTCCTCTTTTCTAGGGAAAAAAACCTGATGATCTCTCTTCATAACACAAATTCTCCATTCCTTTTATCAGTTTAGTTGCTTGCCTCTACTTTTCCTGATTTATTTTTCTTTTTGTGGACTGATGCACAAAACTACACTGCATACACAGCGCCATACTGAACGCATTCACACGTGCGAATATCGGATGAAACGGCCATTCATTGCAGTAGCTCGTCGTAGTTGGGGGTCCGTGTTAAAACCGTACATCTTTACAAAGCTTTACTCTCCTGAGCGATCCCACGACATTAGATCATGTCGGAACTGCCTTCCCCGTTCTTTGCAAATCCCATTAAATTTGGGATCCCAACGGCTGCCAAGAAGAACGGTAAAGGCGGTCCCGGCAGGATCAGTCTAATGTTGTGGGATTGCTCAGGAGGTTAAATGCAGTATATGGCCACCTTAAAGGGCATGTCCACCCCTAAAACTAAAATTTAACCAATACTGGCCCTACTGTGTAGTTTTAAAAAAAATCCTTACCTTACATCTCTGCTCCTTATGGTTCTCCTGCAGTTTTTGTGCAAAGTCCAGGAAACTGAAGATTAGGAGCTGTATAAAAGTTTCCGGCCTCCTTATCCCAGTGGCATGCTCAGTGGAGCCCCCCCCCCCCCCCCCCCATCATCACTCCCATGCTGCCATTCACCTAGTGTAAAATATTTTATATAAACTGTTGGGCATTCCTTCCCACCCCCAATCGGTATATTAGATTTAAAAAAAATGAATCCGGACTCTACTTACTGCCCTTCGCTCCCACGACGTTCATTATTGCCAGCAGCCGCAGCTGGTCCGGCCCTTGTTTGCTAGTTCCAGGGGCTGTAAGTACTGTTCCGATACTTTTTTTTAGAAATCTAATATTATAAGTTAGGGATTGAGAAGGGATGCCTTACATTTTATAAAATAATTATAGAAAGGGGGGAGATACCCTTTAATCAAGGGCTTTACATACAGAGGGCGCTTCTTTGACGCTCTGTTCCTTTTTATACTGGAAAGATTTATTTTTTGCTTTATCAGACACTGCATGACACTCCTTAGAGCTACTTAGTAACTTCTAAGTCCTTCTCTATTGAGTCCATTCCTAAGGTTCATAGATACGTGCGATTTCAACAGCCAACCTGCAATGCAAAATATGTGTGCACGTCTGTTTCTGCTGGCGATCGTTCAGTGTATGGGCGCTTCTTCGGGCGAAACAGCCGTTCAGAGGGGTCTATTGCCTTGATTCCCCAGGCAGATCCTCAACATCATTCATTAAGAGAATAATCAACATTTATGTTGTTTTTGCCCAAAGGCATAACTTTGCATTTCTCAACATTAAACATCATTTGGCACTTTGTAGCCCAATCAGAGAGTTTTTATTTTATTTAAATAAGGCATGACCATATAGAAACCAAAGTCCAATGCATTCTAGTCCAAACCGTGGGTGCTTACTTCTCATATAGCCAACCCTCCATGGATGAAAATTCACAGTAGAGGGAGCTCTACACAAATAATTATGGCGGTTTTACAGTAGAGAAAACAGATTGAGGGTCACACTCCAAAATCAGTTGAATACTTTATTCAGTGACCAACATCAAAAACACAACGTTTCGGGGGGAAAGACAAAACACAAAACGTTTTGGGGCACTTTTCCCCGAAACGTAGTGTTTTTGATGTTGGTCACTGAATAAAGTATTCAACTGATTTTGGCGTGCGACCCTCAATCTGTTTTCTCTACTGTAAAGGGCATGTCCATCCCTTTTTTTATCTTTTGCTGTAGTGTAGGGCTCCCAGCCCCAACAGCCATAATTATTTGTGCAGAAACTCCCCCGAACTCTACTTACATTACCTCTCTCCTCCGACGATCTGTCACAGCCCTCTGCTTGCATGAAACTAATTGGCTGAGAGGCAGAACGCCGGGGGAAACAGGTAATGTTAGTAGAGTTGTGGTGGAATAGCTCAGAGGCATCAATTCTAGGAACTGGAGGAAATCATGGTAAGGATGGTTAAGGGATTTTATAATTCTCTTAATCAGGGTAGAATGGAAAAGAGAAATGTGGCGTTATAACTGGGTCAAGGGTAAGAGCTGCAGTAAACGTTACATTTTTCAAAATATAAAAACTGAAATGTCCCAGAAGCTGGAAATATAATATAAATGTTACCATGTTACAAGTGGGTAGAATTGCTAAAAACTTGAAACATGGCGAGGATGGGTTACTGGTTTTGCAGAACTAATAACTCAGCAGTGCATTGTCAACTGTTATCAGTATCTTTGCTATCCCTACCCAGCATGGTGCAACGAGCAGCTTATTTTCAGGGAATATGAGGTGATTTGGGAGCAGAAATGTATGGAAATGGTCAGAAGTGCATTAGAATGAGATCAGAACGCAGGGAGAACTGGACCAGGATTGGAGGCTGCAGCCATATCTGGGTTGGAAGCTTTAGCTATTCATGATATTTGGCTGGGGAAAATAGAAAGGACACTGGAAATCAGAACTATTGCATGAACATACCGGGATCTGTGTTGTCTAGTCAAAGAATTAGAATAATGCTGGTCGTGCATGGCAAAACATACACTACTACTAATCAGTCTCATATGTTTAATGTACATTGCTGGCCCTTATTGGCATTTTACATTGTGTGGTCAGCATTTATGAAACTCTGTAATATAATGCCAACTGGCTGAGAAGCATCTTAGAAGCAGTAAATTTGGGATAACTTTTGTGTCCAGCCTTAAGGTGGGATTTTTAACAACTTAGAAAACTTACTGTTTAAAGGGTAACTGTGCTCTCCATACAAGTGTACTGTATTGAAAAGAGCTCTCTCATACCTTTTAAACAAGTCTGATGCCTCTAGCTTCTCTCTATCTTAAGTTATAGGCTCGTAAAATTACTCTTCCCAGACTGTCCTAAGCCCCATCCCCAAAAATTTATCTTTTCTGAAGCAAGTCAAGGCCTCCATATACGTCATCGGTATTCCGACCAATTCAAAAAATTTAATGGATTGGATTATCAAGAAAAAAATTTCGTGATCTTGCAAGAAAATTTTCCATTGACCCCATCGATCAGAACCAGCCCTTCTGTAGTTTTCTAGCTTCCGATCATATTTCAAAAGTTTCGGCTGAATCTGATAAGAAAAACACTGAAATGTGTATAGCTACCTTTACAGACCTGCAACCATTCTCTGTCCTTTCCTCCACCTATGGGCACCTTTAGGTGGCCATACATTAGGAAGATTTTACTTACCTGACCGAGCGATCCCAAGACATTAGACTGTTCCTGCCAGAACCGCCTTTCCTGTTCTTCTTTGCGAGCAACATGCGATTGCAAATCCCATTCATTTTGTGATTGCGTGTTGGTCGTAAAGAAGAACAGGAAAGGCGGTTTCGGCAGGGTCGGTCTAATGTCAGTTAGGTAAGTAAAATCTTCCTACTATATGGCCACCTTTAGGGAAATACAAAAAATTATTTTCAGGCTTATTGCTAGCTTTAAAAAAATAGAAGTTCGGGAGCAGGGCTTATAATGCAGCTGATGATGCTCTGTCCCAGCAGTGGGCATGCTCCAACCTTAAACTTGGAGGCAGACCCCAACATTCTGGTGATGTCACAGCTCACAGTACTAGCAAGAAAAAACACCCTTTATTACTGCTGTAACTGGATAGACTGCCGCTTGAAGCATGATCTTGGAGTCATTTTAAAGGTAGGAGTCTGCTCTTCTTCATAAAGGCCACTTGTTTGGAGGCCACTTTGTTCCTTTAACAGCGCCCTCCATTGTCTTTTTCTTTTAACAGTTTGGTCAGATGGATGAAAGGGAAGCAGATCCTGCTGACGATGCAGATGTTAAACATGTGGCGATTGGTAGCACAGAGGTAACAACAGATGACAGTGCATCAAATTCACAATTGTTTAAGGGCATGTCCACCCCCAAACCTAACATTTAACCCACTACTGGCCCCACTCCCACTGTGAAGTTTAAAAAAAATCCTTACCTTACCTCTCTGCTCCTCATGGTTCTCCTGCAGTGTATGTTCAAGGTCCAGGAAAGTGAAAAGTAGGAGCTGTCTTCCTGCCAAAATGTTTCTGCCTCTTCTGTAGGCTCCAGGAGGTAGTGTGATGTGCACCACTCCCACCAACTGGTTCCATCCTTGCTTGTTGTTCCAGCTAGCGTAAAATCCTTTTAATATATGGTAGATACTCCCTGTCCACCCCTAACCACCAAGTTATTTCTTTAAAAAAAAACAGAAATGTACTTACAGCCCTTCCTTCCCACAGCGCTCTCCATTGACAGCAGCCACGTCTGTGATTGGTTGCTTCTCACCCAATAAAAGGTGCGACTGCAGGTCCGGCCCCCTGCTTGCGCGTTTCTGCAAGCAGGTCGCCGGATCAGTGTGCTGTGGGAGCAAAGGGCTGTAAGTACATTTATAATAGTTTTTTTAAAGAAATAACGTGGTAGTGGGTGGGCAGGGGATATCTACCGTATATTAAAAAATACCAATTAGTTTCCACACAGAACAAGAATGTTCTAACATGGAAGCCAATATAGACTAAAAGGCAAATAACCCAAACCAACTAATCAGATGTATTCTAACTACAGAATACCAGAAAAACATTTGATTGGTTGCTGAGGATTAAAAGCTCTAGCAAAATTGTGCCCGTATTATTACATATTCCCTTTAATTAGTGTGATGCCAGAATTTGTTTTGTGTCACATTACCAAAGGAGAACATTTAAATTGAAACTATGTAGTGATGAAATCAAACAAGGAATATACAGTAAACGTGTACATCAATATATAGATATATATTTATAGTGTATATTGATATATATTTATAGTCAGGGTGGATAAAATCAATGATTTTTTTTAAAAAAATCAAAAAATCTGATTTTTTTAAAAATTTAATCGGATTTTTTTTTAAATTAAAATTTTTTCGAGTAAAAAATATACACAAAAGGTTATTCCATCATGAAATAAAGATTATTTTTTTAATTATGTAAAATAAGGCTGTATATGTTTAATTTTTTTGGTAAATAAACTCCATTAATCCATTCACAATGTCATTTCACAAGATATTATCACAGATGCTTGGTTTACTTTTGCAGTTCTCAAAACTGAATTTGACACAGCAGAGATCACATGCCTCTTCTTCACAGCAAAAATGTTATAACATGAACAGAGTTGAGAAAAAGACCTTAATCCTATTGTTCTACAAACCTATGAATTCAGAATCTACCCCTTCAGTGCTATAGGTGGCCATACATACAAACGATAATGGGTAAAATCCCATAGGGGAATGACAGGATTTACCTATTATCATTCGTGTGTAGGGGATATTCCTGACCAATCAGAGTGCCAACGATCGACCATAGTCGGCACACTGATCGATCGGGAATGACGGAAAAGTTCCGTTAGTTGGTATTGGCTCCTTTTTTTTTTTTTAAAGTACTTTAAATCAAACCCACCCTGTTTATAGTGTATATAGATATATATTTATAGTGTATATAGATATATATTTATAGTGTATATAGATATATATATTTATAGTGTGTATATATAGTGCTGTTTTATCTAACTACATTTATTTCAGGAATTCCCAAAATCGGATGATGTCACAGTTTGCTTTTCAGTTGAAGAGCTGGACTCCTTGGAAGATGGTCAGAAGGAACGTAATATAAACATCAAGACAAAAATCCACAACAGCCCAAATTTAGTAGGTAAAAGAACATCTGGAGGTGTTAAGCTGGCCATTGACAGGTCAATTTGTTTGTTTTTTATTTGCCAAATTCAATCAAAATGTGATCAGGCAAGATGGAACATTTTTGTTTGATGGGGAAAGGGTGGACTGCAAAGGATTGATATTTTCATAGCTTTGTATTCATCTTGTGAAGGTTCTCATTCATCCAGGTCATGGTATATCTATTGTATTCAGGTAAATCAACTGGACTTAAAGGGTATGTCCACCCTTAAAAATTTTTTTGATAGTATTCCCCCTGTCCCCCCAGCCCCAACCGCTTCATTTTTATTTTTAGAAAGTGCCCCAAACTTTACTTACCTCCCCTCTTTCCTCCGCCGCGCTGCCGGCCCATAGAACTGCAAGCAGGGGGCCGGGCTGGCAGCCGTGTCTGTGATTGGGTGAGAGGCAGCCAATCACGGATGCGGCTGCCGGTAGTGCAGTGGAGGAAAGAGGGGAGGTAAGTAAGGTTGGGGCACTTTCTAAAAATAAAAATGGAGCGGTGGGGCTGGGGGGACAGGGGGAATATTATATCAAAAGGATTATGCTAGGGGAGGGAATCCTGAGAGGAGGGGGAGAAGGGCTGCAGTACGCATGCCAAACTTCTCCCACAGGCCAGGTAGGAGGCAGAGTCCTGCTATCCTCCTGGTGGGCAGTTTTTGGGACTTTGGGGGGGGACTACAGGAGAACCATATGGAGCTGGGATGTGAGGTAAGGATTAAACTACACTACATGATGGGGCCAGTAGTTGGGGGGATTATAGTTTTGGGGGTGGACATGTCCTTTAAAGTTTAGTTCTTGAAGAGGTTTCGCTAGTCATCCGACTGGATCTCTCAATTCAAATACAAGTCATTATGAATTGAAAAAAACAGTTGGATTTGTATTCATCCAACATTTCGTAGAGTGGCCAGACCAATTTTATTAGGTGTCTACTGAAGACTGAGAGGCACAAAGTGGCACGTTGCTGGGTACTACCCAATACAGGGAGTGGCCGATCACTGATTGCTGGTGTAGTACCATTGGCCATAGAGCTATACGTCTATGGCTGGCTTCAACAACATGAGGCTGTCCTCTGGACTATTGAGACTTACCAGTTCTTATCTGTGTTCTGTTCCTGATCAAATAGTGCATGCAGTGATAGAGACCACAGCATACTAATAAGAATGACATTTTTTATAGAGACATTTAAATGTGTTGTTTCCATAAATAACAAAAACTGTTATGTAAGCCACCCGCAGTGAACATTTTGTGTCATATTTATTTGGACATGTATTCTATTTCATTTGTTCAGGTTATCTGTATGTCAAGCCTGAAATTGTACCCAGGATTCACAGAGGAGAGGAGATGTGTGTGAGCAGCGATCTATACACTGAGAAGAGAAGGAACCGTGCTCGGTTTTTGTCCGGTAAGTGGTCGTGTGTTGTATAATGTAACAATTTCCCTTTCTAAATGGAAGGAAGCTTATTGGTCTTCATTAGTATGTATCCTTGCTAACATAATTAACTGACAAGCTCCTATTTAAAGGGATTGGACCCATTTACCAATCCTTAATTATAAATATAGTTTAAATAATGATTATATATTTAGCATCTGCCTTGACTACTATAAAACATGTAGTGAAGTACCGTGTGAGTAAAGCTTATTGGTTGTATGTGTAAATAAAGTGATTATATTGTAAGCTCTTCGGGGCAGGGTCTGATGCCAATTGATTAAATAATTGTCAAGCACAGTGGATTATGTAGCGCTATATAAAAAATAAAATACATGCACAGATAATGCTTCTCATGAACAAAAGACTTCTGGGTAATTTCCAAGAACCCATCAGCCATCTTGTTTCAACATTGTTTTGTCTCTTCAGTACATTGTATGCTAATGCGGCCTGTGTAGTCAATTGCCATTTGTGTTTGTCTCTTTAGTACCGTGTAGGTTATTGTGGCTTGTAAAGTGAAACGTCATTGGTGTCATGTCACTTAAAATTCACACATTTTTTTCTTCAGCCCCATTTTATATAATTTATAATATTTCCTTTCATATGATGATAATTTTGGGTTCTTTCTCTGGTTTTAGGTGGGTCCATCAGTAATAGTGAAGAATTGCATCACTCACTGGGTACAAGAACTGAACAAAGTTTTCATTCAGAAAGACAGAGATCAATGCCAGATCTGCATAAGAGTCCAGTGAGATGGTCAAGAAGTGCACTGGAGGAAGAAGTGCCCAATGAGAAGGGAAGTACTGACTGTATTGCTTCCACCACTAAACAGGAGGACAACTCATTTGCTGTAGGAAGGCAGAAGAATAGTCGGACAAAAACATTCTGGTGTGGGGAATGTGGAGACTGCTTTAAAGAGCATTCACTTTTTCTTGAACACCAGATATCTCATTCCGGTCAAAAATCTAACTTTTCCAAGGAACAACAAATCTCAGTTTCTAATAAATACCAAGAAATTAAAATGGCAAAGGACTATGGTAGCAATGCCCAGTGCAGCCGGGAGTTTACTAACCTCTCAAAGCCACCAACAAATAGAAGGACTCCAACAGAAGCAAAGTCTTACACATGTAAAGTGTGTGGGAAGAGTTTTACACAGAATGCAAGTCTTATTGTACACCAGCGAACACACACAGGTGAAAGGCCACACCTGTGCAAAGTGTGCGGGAAAAGTTTTATAAGTGGTTCTTATCTAGTGATGCATCAGAGGGTCCACACAGGAGAAAGACCGTATGCCTGCAATGAATGTGGCAAAAGGTTCATTAGCAGTTCCAATCTTATTATACACCAGCGGGTTCACACAGGAGAGAAACCATATTTATGTACAGAATGTGGAAAATGCTTTGGTCACAGTTCACATTTAGTCAGACACCAAAAAGTCCATACGGGAGAGAGACCATATACCTGTGCTGAATGTGGGAAGTCCTTCTCTCGTAGTTCTCATTTGGTCCGACACCAAATCATTCACATGAGAAATCCACCCAATCAGACTGTGTAAAAGGGGACGCATCATGCATATTGAAGTCCTAAAAAGGGAACTCATCAATACATTTCATTTTTAAAGATATTTATATGTATTTATATGTATATATGGTTTTACGGTTGATGTTTGTCAATTGTCTTTGTAAAATAGCTGTAAACAGTGTTTTGTATTTATGCAAAAAGAAATGACAAGCCAGGGGTAGCAGGTGACTATATACAGTGGTGTGAAAAACTATTTGCCCCCTTCCTGATTTCTTATTCTTTTGCATGTTTGTCACACTTAAATGTTTCTGCTCATCAAAAACCGTTAACTATTAGTCAAAGATAACATAATTGAACACAAAATTATTATTATTATTATTATTATTATTTAGTGAGAAAAAAAACTCCAAACCTACATGGCCCTGTGTGAAAAAGAAATTGCCCCCTGAACCTAATAACTGGTTGGGCCACCCTTAGCAGCAATAACTGCAATCAAACGTTTGCGATAACTTGCAAGGAGTCTTTTACAGCGCTCTGGAGGAATTGTGACCCACTCATCTTTGCAGAATTGTTGTAATTAGCTTTATTTGAGGGTTTTCTAGCATGAACCGCCTTTTTAAGGTCATGCCACAACATCTCAATAGGATTCAGGTCAGGACTTTGACTAGGCCACTCCAAAGTCTTCATTTTGTTTCTTCAGCCATTTCAGAGGTGGATTTGCTGGTGTGTTTTGGGTCATTGTCCTGCTGCAGCACCCAAGATCCTTAGCTTGAGTTGACGAACAGATGGCCGGACATTCTCCTTCAGTAGAATTCATGGTTCCATCTATCACAGCAAGCCTTCCAGGTCCTAAGCAGCAAAACAACCCCAGACCACACACTACCACCACCATATTTTACTGTTGGATGATGTTCTTTTGCTGAAATGCTGTGTTACTTCTAGCCAGATGTAACGGGACACGCACCTTCCAAAAAGTTCAATTTTGTCTCGTCGGTCCACAAGGTATTTTCCCAAAGTCTTGGCAATCATTGAGATGTTTTTTAGCAAATTTGAGACGAGCCTTAATGTTTCTTTTGCTTAAAAGGGTTGCGCCTTGGATATCTGCCATGCAGGCCGTTTTTGCCCAGTCTCTTTCTTATGGTGGAGTCCTGAACACTGACCTTAATTGAGGCAAGTGAGGCCTGCAGTTCTTTAGATGTTGTCCTGGGGTCTTTTGGTGCCTCCGGATGAGTTTTCTCTGTGCTCTTGGGGAATTTTGGTCGGCCAGCCCTCCTGGGAAGGTTCATCACTATTCCATGTTTTTGCCATTTGTGGATAATGGCTCTCACTGTGGTTCGCTGGAGTCCCAAAGCTTTAGAAATGGCTTTATAACCTTTACCAGACTGATAGATCTCAATTAAGTTATTTTTTAACTTATTTTATAAGGGGGGCAATCACTTTTTCACACAGGGCCATGTAGATTTGGAGGTTTTTTTTCTCACTAAATAATAAAAACCATCATTTAAAACTGCATTTTGTGTTCAATTATGTTATCTTTGACTAATATTTAATGGTTTTTGATGAGCAGAAACATTTAAGTGTGACAAACATGCAAAAGAATAAGAAATCAGGAAGGGGGCAAATAGTTTTTCACATCACTGTATATATCTGTGTTTTAGAACCTGGTGAGAAAAGTGGAGAAGATACTTGTATAAACAATATAACACCTAAACATTGGCACTGTTAAAGGGGAAGTTCAGTGCAAATACATGTGCTTTTCAGAAAAAAGAGCAGTATTCTTCCATCCCAGTGACGTTAACCTGCCCATTCAGCATTTTGTCTGTGTATAAATAAATGTAAC
Organism: Hymenochirus boettgeri; assembly: GCA_019447015.1. Taxonomy (NCBI): domain Eukaryota; kingdom Metazoa; phylum Chordata; class Amphibia; order Anura; family Pipidae; genus Hymenochirus; species Hymenochirus boettgeri. Next base: position 297,104,637 of record CM033476.1, on the reverse strand, counting down.
TAAAATACTGACTTCCTGTTTGCAGGACCCCTAGTAGAGACCGTTATGGTCTTTTCCTTGACCCAGAGCCTGGGTTGATTCAGTTGCTCAGTAGAGATCTGAGCATCTTTGACCCATCCAACAGCCAATCAGTAGAAATTACTGTTAGAAACATTCCAAGGATGTGGTGCATCCTGGGAAGAAGAAGGACTGTTAGAACCTGAAATGTCGGCTCACTAATGTCAACAGCAGGGAACAGCAAAGGGTATGAAATCAACTGATTTTTCAAAATGGGAGAGAATATGTATAATAACTAAGAAGGCATTACACAAACTAACAATTTAACAAATATTGAAAATTTCCATTGAACTGTCCCTTTAATACGCTAAGTGATCTGATTCTTTAACATAGTAGATCAGGGGGCGGATTCACACTTTAGCAGCCTGTGGTCACGAAAAAGCCTGGCGCCCTTAGCCCCACCCCTAAACACAATCCACATGGCCAAACCACACACACTGTTTGGGAAAAAAATAGACACTATAGGTCAGTGATTCTCAACCTTTTCTTGGGGAACCCCTACATAAAATAATGATTATATATTATTATTTATCTTTTTCTTTCCTGTCTTCAAATCATCAAAATAAATAATGTATACAAATATAAATGATAGATCTATAAATAGATCTCTATTTTTAAAAGATGCACTCAAATTCACTGCAGCGTTTCTCAACCTTTTCATCTTTATTGAATCTTGGGAAAAAAGTAAATACAGTATCTCAGGGAACCCTTACATAAAAACATTATTACTTATTTTTATTTATCTCCCAGACATTAATAAACCAAACACATAATTCATACAAATATAGATCATTGATAAATAGATCTGTGTTCATCATAATGGTGGATCCATATTGTTTCTGTCAAAATCTCTAAGGGACCCCTGGTTGAGAAACACCGATATAGATGGACAACCACCTCTCCAACCACTGACACCCTAAGACGCGTGCCTAAAGGTAAATCTGGGCCTGTAGTAGATGGAAACCATACTATCCTTGGATCTTTCATAAAGAGAGCAAATCAAATCCTCTAACACAGAAGTGCACATCCTATAGTTAAAGGCCACAATGCTAAATAAGAATGAATCCTCAGACGTGGTAAAAAAACAGGTGTTGCTAACTCTAATAGGCAAACTTTCATGCTGTCCTCTTCTTAGGGATTGCTTAGATCTGATAATGCAGATACAGCTCATCATTCTGTAGTGCATTACGAGTCATTCTACAAGAACAGGTCTATTCTCTCACTGAGAAGCACCTTAATGCCTACCATAGGCTACCATTAGGTGTGTTTATGTATATTTTTTACTGCATTTGCTATTTGAGAGTAGCCCCTCTGTTCTTGGTCTACAGACTTTGTGATCCTACTTAATCTATTAAAATTCTGTCAGTCTTTCATTTTATAGTCAAACATATTATTTTAATATGACCTTATATTTTGGGTAAAAAAAATCCCTGTTCTTAAATTGTCAAGTGTTTTTAAATCTGTAGAGCTCCCCTCCCCCCTACATATGCAAATAAGAAACTTAGACTTCTGTGTAATTTCCATGTTGGCATCATAGCCATTAAGGAAATGCTATACTTTCTATTTTTAATGGACTAACATTTGCAACCATCACATATTAATGTTAACAGAAAAGGGATAATGTAAGTTTTACTATTTAAGTTAAAAGTAAACTATTGTGTAGTCAATCATTAGTTTGTAGAGCAGGTGGGATTGAGTACCTTACAGTCTGCTGTAAATGGAGAAATCCCATTTTGAAATGGATGCAAGCACCTTTCAGTTCTGGCTCTTTAATCCTCAACCTGACCTGACTTTCTCCTTTACTGTTTTTTGGTGTGAAACTACAGAATGGTGAAATGGTATCAATATACTCAGAAACATACCAATGTGGACTTGTATGAAGGGGGCCATCTGTATAAGCATAAATTATCTTTTGTCTGTCTTTGTTTTTTTGGTTTGTTGCCAGATAAATGGTAACTGACCAATATACAAAGGGCTTTCCTATACATCAATCTATCGATGACTGCTCTCCCTGCTGGTATGAGACAGGTCTAAACAAGTTCACAAGTCAGAACTAGGGAGTGGAGATCAAAATAGGTTAGAAAAGGTTAAACAACAGGAGGGTGTAGTCCTTTAATACCCAATACTAGTTCAAAGGTGTGTACAATAATGTCCATGTATCATGCATATTCTACCTGCTAGTGCCACCAGCAAGAAGAACCAAGCATAATTCAAATCTTAATAGTTTTATTATGTATATGTATAAATACTCTTCAACTAAAAACATTATTGGAGAACAGAATTCTCCAATAATCTCCCAGGACTCCATAGTGTTCTCAGAAACCATCATTTAACTCAGCTGTACTAATATAAGGTCAATGTTCATACAAGCCAACATGGCTTATCAAGGCAAAGATATAGTTACTGATCTTCAGCTGAGGTTCTTAATTTAAATCTTGTTGAAACTGTATTTGACAGACAAGGTATAAACCTTGTCTGTCAAATATAAATATATATCTTATCTATTTGTTCAATGAGAACTGCAAGTAAATAGTATTGTATTTCAGGTTGAGTAAAGACATATGTCCATCCAGTTCAAACCACTCAGCAATACTTACACTTCCTCCTTAACTTTTGATCCAGAAGAAGGCAAAAAAAAAAACTATTTGACTCCAAGTGGCAATCGGAAATATCCCCGGATCAACTCTACTTTGTATCAATACCAGTAACCTGAAACATTACTTCTTTAGTGTACATAAATGTAACATATGCAACCTGTCTTCATGTTCAAGCTCCATCATTCCTTTATTATTTTAGTTGCCTATCTCTGAACCCTTTCCATTTCTAAAATGTAATTTTTGTACACAGGATTCCAAAATTGCACTGTATATTGAAATGAGGCCTTACCAGTTTATTGTAAAGAGGGAGAATAATATTTTTCTCCCTTGAATCTATACCTCCTTTTTATACAAGTGAATATCTTGCTGGCTCTAGCTGTTGCTGCCTGGCACTGCTTGCTACCTTTAAGTTTGTTATCCACTAAAACTCCAAGATCCCTTTCCAACAGGGATTCACTTTAACACAGAGCCATTTATAGTATAAGTAGCACAAAAAAATGTAAGTCCAAAATGCATCACCTTACATTTATCAACATTGAATCTCATCTGCCACTTAGCAGCCCAATGTAGACAAACTTAATTGCTGCCTTAAAGTACACTAGTAAAAAATTTTTTTTTTAAATGGCCCATTAGTGGAAACCATTATTCATCCCAACTATCACTGTACCGTGTTTTTGTTGATCTGCCCCTATTTCATTAGATATCCAATCGGAAACATCTTAAAGAGGAACTGTGGTCCAAAAATGACTTTAAGTAAATTGATAGGAATTGCTCTCCTGAGAGTTTTTGCAATTTATTTCCATTGTTTATTTTACATAGTTTTGAAGATATTTACATTTTTGTGTGTGATATAGCAGCAGCATCACCAGGACCCCTGCACTTCCTGCTTCCCGCTCTGAAACCTGTCAGTCAATCTGTCCTGTGTCTCCTCCCCTTTGCAGCCCCCTGGTCCCTCCCACTAATGGACCCCATGGTCCCTCCAGTTGCAGGCCCCCCTTGGCCCATTCCCTTACAGCCTCATGTGGCCCTGCCCACCTGCAGGTGCCTAAGCCCCACCCGCTCATAGGTGCTGTGGGCCACTCTATATCTTGGGCACGTAGAGAGGTGGTTGATGGCTCGTTTTAAAGGTAGGAAACTGGCCTTTCATTTAAACTCAACTTGTTTGGAGACCACAGTTCCCTTTTAAGTTTTAGCATTTCTGTAAGCAGTTTTGCTGTAGTTGGAATGGTTTGACAGTTGGTGTGCTGTATGCAGCTTTGACAGTTGGCATGTGGGAAAATAGTCAAGTCAGTGGTCAGAGCCTGAGCAAAAAAAGTATTGTATTAAAGGCATGCAGTAACACACAAACCTCAGAGTAAATGCTACTTACATGTATTTATAGATTAAGATGACATAAAGTCATTTTTTCAGTATACATATACATTAAAGGGCACGTCCACTTCCCCACCCACGAAAACCTTGCAGTATTTCCTTACCACCATCCTCTTCAACAGTTGTTGTTGCCTCCTCTTAAAGCTGTTTCAGTTCGTTAAATGAGGTGCCCCCCCTAAAAAAACTGGTCACTTTTCCTTTATTAGCCCCTTACAACAACTGCTATTTTTAACACTTTATTACATGGATTTCTAACAGATATTTAAAAAGTAATGCCCTCATTCTTTTTTTTTTATGGTAGACGTTTCTACCTGCTTACCCTGCTCAATGAGCTCTAAGGAACATGAGCATGTGCAGAGGAGGCAACAGAGGAAAGAGCAGTCCATCACTGGCTGTGATATTAGCAGTCACAGACTTGATTAACTGCATAATTAATTATCCTTAAATATCTGGTTAGTTATATATCTAAAAATGTACTGAATAAATTGGAGTTTACTTTTTTTGTTTTATGGGTGGACATGCCCTTTAAAAGCTCACACATGAGCAGTGGAGGTGGCCCGGTCCGCAGAAGTCATTAATTGGCATAATGTTATCCATCACAGCTGTGGCTGACCGCATTGCCGAGAAGAAGATAAATGACAGACAATGAGGACACAAAGACAAGACACTTGTAGTTCAAGAACACAGAGGAGGTAAGTCAGCATTACATGTTTTCGTGTGGGAGGTATGGCCAAATATGAATTATTGTAGGAGGGGTAAAAATGCCTTTAAAACACTCAAACCTTAAGTTTTTAAAAAATTCTTACCTTCCAATTTTTATTAAAGCTGGGGAAGCACATTTGGAAGTGTAATGCTGAACAATGGGGGAACGGGCACACACACAGCTTTAAAACTTATTTATACGAGATAAGTTTTCTAGCCCATAGTTCCTACTTTTATTGTCTTTTTCCCAAAAGCCAGTAAGCATCTAAGATACTTAAATCTTTCACCACTAGCGAATCACTGTCTGCCATGACAGTTCCAATGTGGAAACAAACAGGAAGATTCAACTAGAAAGGGAAAGTTTATGTATAAACTTTGAATTTGGCTTGAAAGGCCGCATTTTGGAAGGGAATGTGTGTGTTTGTGCTGCATATCTAAAAAGTCAATAATGCCAATAATGAGGACATTGTTGTTTACTTATCCTTTAAATATGATTGCCACATGAATGAATGGGTACCTCATTTGATGTATATACCTGTGTCAGGTTGGAAGTTAAAAAAACAAACTTATTTAAATATTGATCAAAATGTATTTTTGACTATAGTTACCCTTTAAATATGGCTACCATGAAAATGGAAGGGTAGGGGAGTAGGCATGTGCACCTGGATCAAGTTGGAAGTTACTGATGATTGGTCAAAATTTGTTTTTTTGATCTTAGTTACCCTTTAAGTATGGCTGCAACAGTAATGGAGGGGTAGGTGAGTAGGCGTGTGTACCTGGATCAGGTTGGAAGTTAAAATAAAACTTTTTTGATTATTGGTCAAAATTTGAATTTTTGACTTTAGTTACCCTTTTAGTATGGCTGCCACAGTAATGGATAAGTAAATCAGTAGGTGTGTTTACCTGGGTCTGGTTGAGGGGGTATCTTTTTTGTGTTTACAACCATAAAATTATCTTTTATTGAGGATAAATCTAAATAATTTTTTTTTACTTTAGTTACCCTTTAAGTATGGCTGCCACAATAATGGATAAGTAGATCATTAGGTGTGTGTACCTGGTTCTGGTTGAGGGGGGTATGTCTTTTTTTGTGTTTACAATCATAAAACTAACTTTTATTGAGGATATATCAAAATTATTTTTTTACCCTCTAAGTATGGCTGCCACAAGAATGGAAGGGAAGTCAGTAGGTGTGTGTACCTGTGTGAGGTTGGGGGTATGTGTTTTTGCATGTATGACAATATAACTAAATTTCATTGATGATTGATCAAAATTAGTCTTTTGACTATAGTTATCCTTTAAGTATGGCTTCCATGGAAATGGAAAGGTAGGTCAGTAGGTGGGTGTACCTGTGTCTGTGTGGGGGCTTGGGGGTATCATCGTTTGTATTTATGACCATGAAACAAACTGTTTTGAAATATCCACATTTGAGGATTGTTACCATTAAAGTCTATGGGAAAAAATGTCCCGAAAATTCGGCAATAACGCCGTAAAGCTTCTGCGGACTCCTAAGCTAGAAGATAGCACACTTCTCCTATATGCCCCGCACGTCTGTACCGAATTTCATGTCTCTAGCTCAAAAACTGGTGGAGGAGATACAGTCCAAAAAAGCATAAGAAAAAAACGGAAGAAGAAGAAATATAAAGAACAGGAATTTGGCTCTTCAAGCCAAATTAATAAAAGTTCTTATCATTAAAAATGGTGCTAATTTTGCCCCAACCAATCAGATGTTACCTTTCAAATGTTAAATAAGATCTGATTGGTTGGGGCAAAATTAGCACCATTTTAAACGATAAGAACTTTTATTGAATCTCCCTGATAGTATGTTGGGTACAATAAATATATAGAAGACGATAAAGCTCTGGTTGGAAGATACATCATGTCTACCCGTTATATGTTGGTAGAACTTTTATTGAATTTCCCTGAAAGCATCTTAACGTACATCATGTCAGTCAAGCTGTCATTCTGTGGAACTAATTAAATGACTGAGGCCTGTACCACCCAGATGAGACCAATCAAGCAAAAATACTAAAGAACTAACACCTCTGCTAGAGAAGGACCGCACTGATCATGTATTTATTGGCCTCTTTTCTGCTTATTGTTCAATAATTTCAAAAGATAACAATTAAGTTCTTAAAATGTTTTATCTTCACTCATCACTTTAAGGACAACAATATCAAAAAAAATAACATTACCCCCATTACATGTCCACACTTCCAGCAGCTGAAATCGCTTACTCTCATTTATAACTGTGTTGCCCTCTCTTAGATATCACACAGCAAAGATGAGTGCTAAAAGCCCAGGGCCCTGATTAACATGTCACTTGTCATTGGCTGGTGGGAATGTCTGTTACAACCTCTACTCCCATCCTCTGCCAGTCAAACAAACAAACTGTTCGGTTGCTAGGATACAGCCTACATAATCAAGCTGGTCAAGCATAAGTGGAGGAGTGTTTTCTCACATGCTAGCTTTGAGTGACAGTTAGAGGCAGACAGAATTGTTACACCCCCTTCACAGCATGGCTAATTGAAGGCAGAGAGAAGCTCAAAATCAGGAAAAAATGTATGGGGAAGGCTGCATACCTTTACTACTTTACTCTTTTGAAAGCAGTTTTTTTTTTAAAAAAATGCATTGACGCAATACAGTTATCCTTTAAAGGACAACTATACTGTAAAAATTAACTTTTTAAAAATGAAAAGTACGTGGGGCAGGGTGGTAGGACTGATTATTCCTACCTCCCAATATTTAATAAAGAGCTACAGGAGATACAGTTTTCATCCGCCAGGCCTTCCTGCATTAAAGATAGTGCTGAAGCACCCAGGAAGACTGGCAGAAGCAGTTTTCTTCATGCTGCCGCTCCTCATAGTAATGATATTGGGAGGTACTTTTCATTTTAACAGTTTTTAAAAAAACTCTATATGCACTATAGTTCTCCTTTAATTTCCACAAACAGGTGTCTTAATTAAAGGGTATGTCCACCCTAAAAGAAAACTTTTAACATATGGTAGGGCATCCTAGCCCACCCCTAGCTGCTAGGTCTGTTTTATAAAAAAGAACTCCACTTACAATCCTTCGATCCCACGGCATTCTAAACCAGGCCTTATGCTACCGGGACTGCAAGCAGGGGGCCGGACCGCAGTCACGTCTGTGATTGGCTGAGAGGCAGCCAATCACAGATGCGGCTGCCAGCAATACAAAACGGATTGTAAGTAAAGTTTTGTTCACTTTTTTTAGAAACGGAGTTAGCGGTTTGGGGTGCTCCAGGGTGCCCTATCATATATGTTGAAAACTTTAAAAGGTAGGGCACCCGGCAGCAAAGATAGCTACAGAGGGGGGGGAGGGGGAGGGCTATGTAAAGTTTCCCTGGATGGATTTTCACATGTAAATATATATAAAGTCCCCTTAGAATTGAATGCACTCACAGGTCTTTACTATCAAAAATCAAAAGATTTATTCAATCATAATGCTTTGTTGACGGGTTTCAGCTCCCACACGAGCCGTCCTCAGAACAAACAACACCACGTTTTACACTGTCTTAAATACCCTCGGTACCCCGTCACCATGCAAACCCTCAACCCCATTACAGCATAATACAATACTAACATATATAGAGATACAGGATCATAAATGATAAACTGTATTAAGCTTATAGGGTGTACTCATGGATATATGGTCACGGGTGGACATGTATCTCTGTCACTTACAATATACTTCATCAGCCTGTCTTCATAATAAAAGATACAATATCAATGACATTTTGATTCACACGCACATCTCATTTGGATATGCCCCAACTACAAGAAAGTTAAACATGGGACATTATCTAAACAGACATATCCCAAGTAAGAAATCCTAGAAGTAGAGAGACCTGAGGACACATCAGAACATTAGATATTTATTAAACCATTTGAAAGACAATTTTGTATTGAAACCCCAGGAGATTCTGTTTCACTTGATTGATCACTATTACTAATGAGGCGCCCACCCTTAGCAAAATAAACTGATATGTACACAGTGAAGGGAGCTTGATTGTCTTCTTGTAGCCCCCCCCCCCCACCGTAATTCTACATGACACAAAAATTAAACTTTAGGGTGATCCCTTATTTATAAAGCGCAAAGCCAGGATAAGCAATGTTTCTTTATTTACACTTATCTTGCAAGGTCATCACGATTTCTCAAACCTTTTGGAAACTTGTGCAGTATTCTTTATGCAATACATTAGGTAAGTTTTGTTATACATTTCATCATGTCTAATACCTATCTGTTATTTATCAAAAAAGGCACAATTACCTGAAACTCCTAAAGTGCCAAAACAAGTTACCCAACAATGTCACAAGCTAGCAAATCAATTTGCAGGCTTACTGGTCAGATCAGGAACATCTGGATATTAGTCTAAATTCTACTAATAACCTGTAAACATTATCAGGGTTATTCAATAAAAGTTCTTATCATTTAAAAAGGTGCTAATTTTGCCCCAACCAATCAGATTTTATTTAACATTTGAAAGCTAACAACTGATTGGTTGGGGCAAAGTTAGCACCATTTTAAAGGGCATGTCCATCCCCAAAACTATAATCCCCCCCACTACTGGCCCCATCATGTAGTGTAGTTTAATCCTACCTTACATCCCAGCTCCACCTGGTTCTCCTGTAGTCCCCCCCCCCTAAAGTCCCAAGAACTGCCCACCAGGAGGATGGCAGAGTCCAAATAGGACTCTGCCTCCTACCTGGCCTCCGGGAGAAGTTTGGCATGCGTACTGCAGCCCTTCTCCCCCTCCCTCCCCCTCCCTCTCCCTCCCATTTTGCTATCCCTCCCCCTAGCATAAAACCCCTTGCCCATGTAATAGAATAGGTTCCCCCAGCCCCAACCGCAAAAACATAATTTTAAGAAAGTGACCAGAACTCTACTTACCTTCCCTCTCTCCACCGGCATTCTGAGAAGCCGGCAGCCGCGTCCGTGATTGGCTGCCTCTCAGCCAATCACGGACGTGGCTGCCGTCCCGCCCCCTGCTTGCAGTGTCTTGCAAGCAGAAGGCCGGGCTGGGCGTCGGAGGAGAGAGGGAAGGTAAGTAAAGATCTGGTCACTTTCTTGAATTATTTTTATGGCGGTTGGGGCTGAGGGAACCTATTCTATTACTGGCTGAAAGATGTTAAAAAGGGTGGACATACCCTTTAAACGATAAGAACTTTTATTGAATAACCTTGTACACATTGTTTGTCGCAGATTGTCCCTTCATGCTCATCTTTTGAATTCTATATTCTGTGGTGTGTGAAAGATTTTATTGTATGTCCCATGAATTTATTTTTAGATAGTGATCAGATCTCTCCAAAAGCTCCCCCATCCCCATACAATCCCACATCTAAAGGTTCGTACACACGTGCGATCATGGGTCCTGACACGATGTGTACGAACGAACTTCGTCCGATAATCGGCCCGTGTGTAGGCACTTTATCAGCCGAAATGGTCGTTTGTTTGGAGATCCGCCAGATCGGTCGGTCAACGATCCCTGACCAAACATCCGTTTCGGCAGATAAAGTGCCTACACACTGGCCAATTATCGGGACGAAACGATTATTATGCGAAACGTTCGTTCCTACACATTGTGCGTCACGGGTCCCACGATCGCACGTGTGTACGAACCTTTACAGACAGTATCCAGGAGAATTTATTTTCCTCTTTGCTGTTCTTCTGAAACGACTAGAAGACAAATAAAATCATGTCCTATTATTGGGAGAGTTCCTTTTAAATAATAACCACGCATTAATAGGTTACCATTTATAAAACAAAAGGTACCTTGTTTATTTCCTTCCTTCCCTGTCCTTTATTACTCAACAAAACGTCAACAGCAAAGTATGAAAGGAGAATTTCCCACTGAGTAATCAATCCTCCATATCTGATAATTCAAACTCTCGGACTGCAGGATCGCTCAGAGGTAAAAGATTTCTTAATTCCTATTGGCTCATATTAGAATACAAGGGGTTTAGATAAAACTAATAAATAATTTGTTTTAAAACTTTGGTTACTGGCAGATTTATTGCTGGTTAAAACTGTTTTTATTGTATTTATACCAGACTTATATCCCAGAAATTGCCAATGTATCACTTCTACTTGAATGTGACTTGTAAGGGGAGGTAAAAATACAGGGAATAATATGTTTGGTTTAAAATAATTAAATAAATATAGATTTTATATTCCTTTAACAAGGGTAAAATAGCTCCCCACTGTGTATTCAGTAAAACGCAATACTCTTGTTAAATTACCAAGCGGTATACCTTCTGTCTGAAGGAGACATAAACTTAATTTTTTTAAATTCTAATGTGAAAGCTCTTCTCCCCGGAACACTTAGGCTTCAATTTTGTTGCCAGTACAACTCATAGCCCATGTTGGCTTCAAAGAGCCAAAACCCCTGACCCCAGGATTCACTGTCTCAATGCACAGATTCTACATGTACTGATTTCCCACCTAGTAGCCCTTATGGCATAGAGGTAGTAAACTTTCTTTTTAGCAAGACACAGTATAGAAAGTTGCAGGTTGGATTCACTATACTTACTTTTATTTTTACTGAAATGTTAATATTCTATTTCTTACATCCATGCTAGCAAAGAAAAAAACTGCAAAGATTTATTTTTATATGAAAATAGGAATTTATGATTGTTAAGAACAGAAGCATTTGCAGGGCTGTCTCTAGGGTTTTTGCCATGTGAGCCAAACTTTTGAATGCCGCCCCTATGTACCGCTAGGCGCCATGAAGTGTGCCACTGCAACCAGGTTATCCACATCATAATTCCTGTAGAATAAAAGATTTTTCCCAAAAGATTTGTAAGCCTACCACCATGTCAAGGTAGATTCTTTCAGCAAGCCTCTAGCTAACCTAACCAAGATGCTCTCATGCCCAGCTTACACATATAGATAAATATAACATGCATTAATGCCCAGATCAAACACACACAAACATATTACATGCCCTAATTCCAAGATCACACAGATAGGTACATATAAGATGCCCTAATGCCCAGAACACACAGACTGGTACATATAACGTGTCTTAATACCCAGATCACCCAAACTACGTTGAAAATAAGATGTGCCCAGTTCTCTTCTGCACACACAGATAATTACCCCCACTTACCCTATGACGATCAGAGCAGGGCCTGCATGAAGGCGGCAGTTAGTACAGAGCTAAGAGGGGAAAATTGTGGGTCCACAGGTGTGCACACGCTCATGCAGGCGTGATTTTATTTTACTTCTGCTATGCCTGCCACTGATTCCTAGTTATGTTACTGTACTTGTATATAATGGAATTCCCAGTTTGCTCCCTGTAACCTGTATATAATAAAATTCCCAGTTTGCTACCTATATATATAATTGAACTCCCAGTTTGCTACCTGTATATAATGGAATTCCTAGTTTGCTTCCTGTAACCTGTATATAATAAAATTCCCAGTTTGCTACCTGTATATAATTGAACTCCCAGTTTGCTACCTGTATATAATATTCCTTTTTGCTTCCTGTAACCTGTATATATAAATTCCCAGTTTGCTACTGTATATAATTGAACTCCCAGTTTGCTACCTGTATATAATGGAATTCCTAGTTTGCTTACTCATCAGTTTCTAATTAAATACAAGAAATTAAAATGGCAAAGGACTATGGTAGCAATGCCCAGTGCAGCCGGGAGTTTACTACTCTCAAAGCCACCAACAACATAGAAGGACTCCAACAGAAGCAAAGTCTTACACATGTAAAGTGTGTGGAAGAGTTTTACACAGAATGCAAGTCTTATTGTACACCAGCGAACACCCACAGGTGAAAGGCCACACCTGTGCAAAGTTGCGGGAAAGTTTTAAGTGGTTCTTATCTAGTGATGCATCAGAGGGTCCAAACAGGAGAAAGACCTATGCCTGCAAGATGTGGCAAAAGGTTCATTAGCAGTTCCAATCTTATTATAACACAGCGGGTTCACACAGGAGAGAAACCATATTTATGTACAGAATGTGGAAAATGCTTTGGTCACAGTTCACATTTAGTCAGACACCCAAAAAGTCCATACGGGGAGAGAGACCATATACCTGTGATGAATGTGGGAAGTCCTTCTCTCGTAGTTCTCATTTGGTCCGACACCAAATCATTCACATGAGAAATCCACCAATCAGACTGTGTAAAAGGGGAACGCATCATGCATATTGAAGTCCAAAAAAGGGAACTCATCAATACATTTCATTTTTAAAGATATTATATGTATTATGTTATATGGTTTTACGGTTGATGTTTGTCAATTGTCTTTGTAAAATAGCTGTAAACAGTGTTTTGTATTTATGCAAAAGAAATGACAAGCCAGGGGTAGCAGGTGACTATATACAGTGTGTGAAAAACTATTTGCCCCCTTCCTGATTCTTATTCTTTTGCATGTTTGTCACACTTAAATGTTCTGCTCATCAAAAAACCGTTAACTATTAGTCAAAGATAACATAATTGAAAACACAAAATAGTTTTAAATATGGTTTATTATTTAGTGAGAAAAAAAAACTCCAAACCTACATGGCCCTGTGTGAAAAAGAAATTGCCCCCTGAACCTAATAACTGGTTGGGCCGCTTAGCAGCAATAACTGCAATCAATCGTTTGCGATAACTTGCAAACGAGTCTTTTACAGCGCTCGGGGGATTGTGACCCACTCATCTTTGCAGGAATTGTTGTAATTCAGCTTTATTTGAGGGTTTTCTAGCATGAAACCGCCTTTTAAGGTCATGCCACAACATCCAATGGATTCAGGTCAGGACTTTGACTAGGCACACAAAGTCTTCATTTGTTTTTCTTCAGCCATTTCAGAGGTGGATTTGCTGGTTGTGTTTTGGGTCATTGTCCTGCTGCAGCACCCAAGATCACTTAGCTTGAGTTGACGAACAGATGGCCGGACATTCTCCTTCCGATTGGTAAGTAATTCATGGTTCATCTATCACAGCAAGCCTTCCAGGTCCTGAAGCAGCAAAACAACCCCAGACCATCACACTACCACACCATATTTTACTGTTGGATGATGTTCTTTTGCTGAAATGCTGCTGTTATCTAGCCAGAGTTAACGGGACACGCACCTTCCAAAAAGTTTCAATTTTGTCTCGTCGGTCCAACAAGGTATTTTTCCCAAAGTCTTGGCAATCATTGAGATGTTTTTTAGCAAATTTGAGACGAGCCTTAATGTTCTTTTTGCTTAAAAGTGGTTTGCGCCTGGAATCTGCCATGCAGGCCGTTTTTGCCCAGTCTTTTTCTATGGTGGAGTCTGAACACTGACCTTAATTGAGGCAAGTGAGGCCTGCAGTTCTTTAGATGTTTGTCCTGGGGCTTTTGTGGCCTCTGGATGAGTTTTCTCTGTGCTCTGGGGTAATTTGGTCGGCGCACTCCTGGGAAGGTTCATCACTTTCCATGTTTTTGCATTTGTGGATAATGCGCTTCACTGTGGTTCGCTGGAGTCCCAAAGCTTTAGAAATGGCTTATAACCTTTACCAGACTGATAGATCTCAATTAAGTATTTTTTAACTTATTTATAAGGGGGGCAATCACTTTTCACCACAGGGCCATGTAGATTGGAGGTTTTTTTTTCCACTAAATAATAAAAACCATCATTTAAAACTGCATTTGTGTCCATATGTTATCTTTGACTAATATTTAATGGTTTTTGATGAGCAGAAACATTTAAGTGTGACAAACATGCAAAGAATAAGAAATCAGGAAGGGGGCAAATAGTTTTTCACATCACTGTATATATCTGTGTTTTAGAACCTGGTGAGAAAAGTGGGAAGAAGATACTGTATAACAATATAACACCTAAACATTGGCACTGTTAAAGGGGAAGTTCAGTGCAAATACATGTGCTTTCAGAAAAAAGAGCAGTATTCTTCCATCACAGTGACGTTTAACCTGCCCATTCAGCATTTGTGTGTGTATAAATAAATGAACTAAAATACTGACTTCCTGTTTGCAGGACCCCTAGTAGAGACCGTTATGGTCTTTTCCTTGACCCAGAGCCTGGGTTGATTCAGTTGCTCAGTAGAGATCTGAGCATCTTGACCCATCCAACAGCCAATCAGTTAGAAATACTGTTAGGAACATTCCAACGGATGTGGTGCATCCTGGGAAGAAAGAAGGACTGTTGAACCTGAAATGTCGGCTCACTAATGTCAACAGCAGGGGACAGCACAAGGGTATGAAATCAACTGATTTTTCAAAATGGGCAGAGAATAGTATAATAACTAAGAAGGCATTACACAAACTAACAATTTAACAAATATTGAAATTTCCATTGAATGTCCCTTAATACGCTAAGTGATCTGATCTTTAACATAGTAGATCAGGGGGCGGATTCACACTTTAGCAGCCTGTTCACGAAAAGCCTGGCGCCTTAGCCCCACCCCTAAACACAATCCACATGGCCAAACCACACACAATGTTTGGGAAAAAAATAGACATATAGGTCGTGTTCTCAACCTTTCTTGGGAACCCCTACATAAAATAATGATTATATATTATTATTTATCTTTTTTCTTTCCTGTCTTCATCATCAAAATAAATATGTATACAAATATAAATGAAGATCTATAATAGATCTCTATTTAAAAGATGCACTCAAATGCACTGCAGCGTTTCGCAACCTTTTCATCTTTATTGAATCTGGGAAAAAAGTAAATACAGTATCTCAGGGAACCCTTACATAAAACATATACTTATTTTTATTTATCTCCCAGACATTAATAAACCAAACACATAATTCATACAAATAATAGATCATTGATAAATAGATTGTGTTCATCATAATGGTGGATCCATATTGTTTCTGTCAAAATCTCTAAGGGACCCCTGGTTGAAGAACACCGATATAGATGGACAACCACCTCTCCAACCAATGACACCCTAAGACGCGTGCCTAAAGGTAAATCTGGGCCGTAGTAGATGGAAACCATACTATCCTTGGATCTTTCATAAAGAGAGCAAATCAAACCTCTAACACAGAAGTGCACATCCTAGAGTTAAAGGCCACAATGCTAAATAAGAATGAATCCTCAGACTGGTAAAAAAAACAGGTGTTGCTAACTCAATAAGCCAAAGCAAGACTTCAATAGGCAAACTTTCATGCTGTCCTCTTTAGGGATGTTAGATCTGATATGCAGAGATACAGCTCTCATTCTGTAGTGCATTACGAGTCATTCTACAAGAACAGGTCTATTTCTCATGAGAAGCACCTAATGCCTACCATAGGCTACATTGGTGTGTTTATGTATATTTTTTACTGCATTTGCTATTTGAGAGTAGCCTCTGTTCTTGGTCTAAAGACTTTGTGATCCACTTATCTATTAAAATTCTGTCAGTCTTTCATTTTATAGTCAAACATATTATTTTAAATGACCTTAATATGGTAAAAAAAAATCCCTGTTCTTAATTGTCAAGTGTTTTTAAATCTGTAGAGCTCCCTCCCCCCCTACATATGCAAATAAGAAACTTAGACTTCTGGGTAATTTCCATGTTGGCTGATAGCCATTAAGGAAATGCTATACTTTCTATTTTTAATGGACTAACATTGCAACCATCACATATTAATGTTAACAGAAAAGGGATAATGTAAGTTTTACTATTTAAGTTAAAAGTAAACATTGTGTAGTCAATCATTAGTTTGTAGAGCAGGTGGGATTGAGTACCTTACAGTCTGCTGTAAATGGAGAAATCCCATTTTGAAATGGATGCAAGCACCTTTCAGTTCTGGCTCTTTAATCCTCAACCTGACCTGACTTTCTCCTTTACTTGTTTTGGTTTGTGAAACTACAGATGGTGAAATGGTATCAATATACTCGAAGAATACCAATGTGGACTTGTATGAAGGGGGCCATCTGTATAAGCATAAATTATCTTTGTCTGTCTTTGTTTTTTTGGTTTGTTGCAGATAAATGGTAATGACCAATATACAAAGGGCTTTCTATACATCAATCTATCGATGACTGCTCTCCCTGCTGGTATGGACAGGTCTAAACAAGTTCACAAGTCAGAACTAGGGAGTGGAGATCAAATAGGTCAGAAAAGGTTAAACAACAGGATAACTGGAACAGGAACAAATGAAAGATGCTTGCAAGGCAAGGTGTAGTCCTTTAATACCCAATACTAGTTCAAAGGTGGTGTACAATAATGTCCATGTATCATGCTATTTACCTGCTAGTGCCACCAGCAAGAGAACCAAGCATAATTCAAATCTTAATAGTTTTATTATGTATATGTATAAATACTCTTCAACTAAAAACATTATTGGAGAACAGAATTCTCCAATAATCTCCCAGGACTCCAAGTGTTCTCAGAAACCATCATTTAACCTCAGCTGTACTAATATAAGGTCAATGTTCATACAGCCAACATGGCTTATCAGGGCAAAGATATAGTTACTGATCTCAGCTGAGGTTCTTAATTTAAATTTGTTGAAACTGTATTTGAAGACAGGTATAAACCTTGTCTGTCAAATATAAATATATATCTTATCTATTTGTTCAAGGAGAACTGCAAGTAAAAGTATTGTATTTCAGGTTGAGTAAAAGCATATGTCCATCAGTTCAAACCACTCAGCAATACTTACACTTCCTCCTAACTTTTGACAGAAGAAGGCAAAAAAAAAAACTATTTGACTCCAAGTGGCAATTGGAAATATCCCCGGATCAACTCTACTTTGTATCAATACCAGTAACCTGAAACATTACTTCTTTAGTGTAAATAAATGTAACATATGCAACTGCTTCATGTTCAAGCTCCATCATTCCTTTATTATTTAGTTGCCTATCTCTGAACCCTTTCCATTTCTAAATGTAATTTTTGTACACAGGATTCCAAAATTGCACTGTATATTGAAATGAGGCCTTACCAGTTTATTGTAAGAGGGAGAATAATATTTTCTCCCTTGAATCTATACCTCCTTTTTATACAAGTGAATATCTTGCTGGCTCTAGTGTTGCTGCCTGGCACTGCTTGCTACCTTTAAGTTTGTTATCCACTAAAACTCCAAGTCCCTTTCCAACAGGGATTCACTTTAATACAGAGCCATATAGTATAAGTAGCACAAAAAAATGTAAGTCCAAAATGCATCACCTTACATTTTCAACATTGAATCTCATCTGCCACTTAGCAGCCCAATGTAGACAAACTTAATTGCGCCTTAAAGTATACACAGTAAAAAATTTTTTTTTAAATGGCCATTAGTGGAAACCATTATTCATCCCAACTATCACTGTACCGTGTTTTTGTTGATCTGCCCCTATTTCATTAGATATCCAATCGGAAACATCTTAAAGAGGAACTGTGGTCAAAAATGACTTTAAGTATGATTGGAATTGCTTCTGAGAGTTTTTGCAATTTATTCCCTTGTTTATTTACATAGTTTTGAAGATATTACATTTTTGTGTGTGATATAGCAGCAGCATCACCAGGACCCCTGCACTTCTGCTTCCGCTCTGAAACCTGTCAGTCAATCTGTCCTGTGTCTCCTCCCCTTGCAGCCCCCTGGTCCTCCACTAATGGACCCCATGGTCCCTCCAGTTGCGGCCCCCCTTGGCCCATTCCCTTACAGCTCATGTGGCCCTGCCCACCTGCAGGTGCCAGCCCCACCCGCTCATAGGTGCTGTGGGCCACTCTATATTCTTGGGCACGTAGAGAGGGGGTTGATGGCTCGTTTTTAAAGGTAGGAAACTGGCCTTTCATTTAAACTCAACTTGTTGGAGACCACAGTTCCCTTTTAAGTTTTAGCATTTCTGTAAGCAGTTTTGCTGTAGTTGGAATGGTTTGACAGTTGGTGTGCTGTAGCAGCTTTGACAGTTGGCATGTGGGAAAATAGTCAAGTCAGTGTCAGAGCCTGAGCAAAAAAAGTATTGTATTAAAGGCATGCAGTAACACCACAAACCTCAGGTAAATGTACATTACATGTATTTATAGATTAAGATGACATAAAGTCATTTTTTCAGTAACATATACATTAAAGGCACGTCCACTTCCCCACCCGAAAACCTTGCAGTATTTCTACCACCATCCTCTTCAACAGTTGTTGTTGCCCTCTTAAAGCTGTTTTTAGTTCGTTAAATGAGGTGCCCCCCCTAAAAAAACTGGTCACTTTTCCTTTATTAGCCCCTACAACAACTGCTATTTTTAACACTTTATTACATGGATTTCTAACAGATATTTAAAAAGTAATGCCCTCTTCTTTTTTTTATGGTAGACGGTTCTACCTGCTTACCCTGCCTCAATGAGCTCTAAGGAACATGAGCATGTGCAGAGGAGGCAACAGAGGAAAGAGCAGTCCATCACTGGCTGTGTATATAGCAGTCACAGACTTGATTAACTGCATAATTAATTATCCTAATATCTGGTTAGTTATATATCTAAAAAATGTACTGAATAAATTGGAGTTTACTTTTTGTTTTATGGGTGGACATGCCCTTTAAAAGCTCACACATGAGCAGTGGAGGTGGCCGGTCGCAGAAAGTCATTAATTGGCATAATGTTATCCATCACAGTGTGGCTGACGCATTGCCGAGAAGAAGATAAATGACAGACAATGAGGACACAAAGACAAGACACTGTAGTTCAAGAACACAGAGGAGGGAAGTCAGCATTACATGTTTTCGTGTGGGAGGTATGGCCAAATATGAATTATTGTAGGAGGGGTAAAAATGCCTTTAAAACACTCAAACCTTAAGTTTTTAAAAAATTCTTACTTCCAATTTTTATTAAAGCTGGGAAGAACATTTGAAGTGTAATGCTGAACAATGGGGAACGGGCACACACACCAGCTTTAAAACTTATTTATACGAGATAAGTTTTCTAGCCATAGTTCCTACTTTTATTGTCTTTTTCCCAAAAGCCAGTAAGCATTAAGATACTTAAATCTTTCACCACTAGCGAATCACTGTCTGCCATGACAGTTCAATGTGGGAACAAACAGGAAGATTCAACTAGAAAGGGAAAGTTATGTATAAACTTTGAATTTGGCTTGAAAGGCCGCATTTTGGAAGGGAATGTGTGTGTTGTGCTGCAGATCTTAAAAGTCAATAATGCCAATAATGAGGACATTGTTGTTTTACTTATCCTTAAATATGATTGCCACATGAATGAATGGGTATCTCATTTGATGTATATACCTGTGTCAGGTTGGAAGTTAAAAAAACAAACTTATTTAAATATTGTCAAATGTATTTTTGACTATAGTTACCCTTTAATATGGCTACCATGAAAATGGAAGGGTAGGGGAGTATGCATGTGCACCTGGATCAAGTTGGAAGTACTGATGATTGGTCAAAATTGTTTTTTGATCTTAGTTACCCTTTAAGTATGGCTGCAACAGTAATGGAGGGGTAGGTGAGTAGGCGGGTGTACCGGATCAGGTTGGAAGTTAAAATAAAACTTTTGATATTGGTCAAAATTTGAATTTTTGACTTTAGTTACCCTTTTAGTTGGCTGCCACAGTAATGGATAAGTAAATCAGTAGGTGTGTTTACCTGGGTCTGGTTGAGGGGGTATGTCTTTTTTGTGTTTACAACCATAAAATTATCTTTATGAGGATAAATCTAAATAATTTTTTTTTACTTTAGTTACCCTTTAAGTATGGCTGCCCAATAATGGATAAGTAGATCATTAGGTGTGTGTACCTGGTTGGTTGAGGGGGGTATGTCTTTTTTTTGTGTTTACAATCATAAAACTAACTTTTATTGAGGATATATCAAAATTATTTTTTTACCCTCTAAGTATGGCTGCCACAAGAATGGAAGGGAAGTCAGTAGGTGTGTGTACCTGTGTGAGGTTGGGGGTATGTGTTTTTGCATGTATGACATATAACTAAATTCATTGATGATTGATCAAAATTAGTCTTTTGACTATAGTTATCCTTTAAGTATGGCTTCCATGGAAATGGAAAGGTAGGTCAGTAGGTGGGTGTTACCTGTGTCTGTGTGGGGGCTTGGGGGTATCATCGTTTGTATTTATGACCATGAAACAAACTGTTTTGAAATATCACATTGAGGATTGTTACCATTAAAGTCTATGGGAAAAAATGTCCGAAATTCGCCGATAACGCCGTAAAGCTTCTGCGGACTCCTAAGCTAGAAGATAGCACACTTCTCCTATATGCCCCGCACGTCTGTACCGAATTTCATGTCTCTAGCTCAAAACTGGTGGAGGAGATACAGTCCAAAAAAGCATAAGAAAAAAACGGAAGAAGAAGAAATAAAAGAACAGGAATTTGGCTCTTCAAGCCAAATTAATAAAAGTTCTTATCATTAAAATGGTGCTAATTTTGCCCCAACCAATCAGATGTTACCTTTCAAATGTTAAATAAGATCTGATTGGTTGGGGCAAAATTAGCACCATTTTAAACGATAAGAACTTTTATTGAATCTCCCTGATAGTATGTTGGGTACAATAAATATATAGAAGACGTAAAGCTCTGGTTGGAAGATACATCATGTCTACCCGTTATATGTTGGTAGAATTTTATTGATTTCCCTGAAAGCATCTTAACGTCATCATGTCAGTCAGCTGTCATTCTGTGGAACTAATTAATGACTGAGGCCTGTCCACCCAGATGAGACCAATCAAGCAAAAATACTAAGAACTAACACCTCTGCTAGAGAAGGACCGCACTGATCATGTATTTATTGGCCTTTTTCTGCTTATTGTTCAATAATTTCAAAAGATAACAATTAAGTTCTTAAAATGTTTATCTTCACTCATCACTTTAAGGACAACAATATCAAAAAAAATAACATTACCCCCATTACATGTCCACACTCCAGCAGCTGAAATCGCTTACTCATTATAACTGTGTTGCCCTTCTTAGATATCACACAGCAAAGATGAGTGCTAAAAGCCCAGGGCCCTGATTACATGTCACTTGTCATGGCTGGTGGGAATGTCTGTTACAACCTCTCTCCCCCTCCTCTGCCAGTCAAACAAACAAACTGTTCGGTTGCTAGGATACAGCCTACATAATCAAGCTGGTCAAGCATAGTGGAGGAGTGTTTTCTCACATGCTAGCTTGAGTGACAGTTAGAGGCAGACAGAATGTTACACCCCCTTCACAGCATGGCTAATTGAAGGCAGAGAGAAGCTCAAAATCAGGAAAAAATGTATGGGGAAGGCTGCATACCTTACTACTTTACTTTTTGAAAGCAGTTTTTTTTTTTAAAATGCATTGACGCAATACAGTTATCCTTTAAAGGACAACTATACTGAAAAATTAACTTTTTAAAATGAAAGTACGTGGGGCAGGGTGGTAGGACTGATTATTCCTACCTCCCAATATTTAATAAAGAGCTACAGGAGATACAGTTTTCATCCGCCAGGCCTTCCTGCATTAAAGATAGTGCTGAAGCACCCAGGAAGACTGGCAGAAGCAGTTTTCTTCATGCTGCCGCTCCTCATAGTAATGATATTGGGAGGTACTTTCATTTTATTTTAACAGTTTTTAAAAAAACTCTATATGCACTATAGTTCTCCTTTAATTCCACAAACAGGTGTCTTAATTAAAGGGTATGTCCACCCTAAAAGAAAACTTTTAACATATGGTAGGGCATCCTAGCCACCCCTAGCTGCTAGGTCTGTTTTATAAAAAAGAACTCCACTTACAATCCTTCGATCCCACGGCATTCTAAACCAGGCCTTAGCACCGGGACTGAAGCAGGGGGCGGACCGCAGTCACGTCTGTGATTGGCTGAGAGGCAGCCAATCACAATGCGGCTGCCAGCAATACAAACGGATTGTAAGTAAAGTTTTGTTCACTTTTTTAGAAACGGAGTTAGCGGTTTGGGGTGCTCCAGGGTGCCCTATCATATATGTTGAAAACTTTAAAAGGTAGGGCACCCGGCAGCAAAGATAGCTACAGAGGGGGGGGAGGGGGGGAGGGACTGTAAAGTTTCCCTGGATGGATTTCACATGTAAATATATATAAAGTCCCTTAGAATTGAATGCACTCAAAGGTCTTTACTATCAAAAATCAAAAGATTATTCAATCATAATGCTTTGTTGACGGGTTTCAGCTCCCACACGAGCCGTCCTCAGAACAAACAACACCCACGTTTTACACTGTCTTAAATACCCTCGGTACCCCGTCACCATGCAAACCCTCAACCCCATTACAGCATAATACATACTAACATAATAGAGATACAGGATCATAAATGATAACTGTATTAAGCTTATAGGGTTACTCATGGATATTGGTCACGGGTGGACATATCTCTGTCACTTACAATATACTTCATCAGCCTGTCTTCATAATAAAAGATACAATATCAATGACATTTTGATTCACACGCACATCTCATTTGGATATGCCCCAACTACAAGAAAGTTAACATGGGACATTATCTAAACAGACAATCCCAAGTAAGAAATCCTAGAAGTAGAGAGACCTGAGGACACATCAGAACATTAGATATTTATTAAACCATTTGAAAGACAATTTTGTATTGAAACCCCAGGAGATTCTGTTTCACTTGATTGATCACTATTACTAATGAGGCGCCCACCCTTAGCAAAATAAACTGATATGTACACAGTGAAGGGAGCTTGATTGTCTTCTTGTAGCCCCCCCCCACCCCCCCACCGTAATTCTACATGACACAAAAATTAAACTTTAGGGTGATCCTTATTTATAAAGCGCAAAGCCAGGATAAGCAATGTTTCTTTATTTACACTTATCTTGCAAGGTCATCACGATTTCTCAAACCTTTTGGAAACTTGTGCAGTATTCTTTATGCAATACATTAGGTAAGTTTTGTTATACATTTCATCATGTCTAATACCTATCTGTTATTATCAAAAAAGGCACAGTTACCTGAAACTCCTAAAGTGCCAAAACAAGTTACCCAACAATGTCACAAGCTAGCAAATCAATTTGCAGGCTTACTGGTCAGATCAGGAACATCTGGATATTAGTCTAAATTCTACCAATAACCTGTAAACATTATCAGGGTTATTCATAAAACTTCTTATCATTTAAAAAGGTGCTAATTTTGCCCCACAAATCAGATTTTTTTACATTTGAAAGCTAACAACTATTGGTTGGGGCAAAGTTAGCACCATTTTAAAGGGCATGTCCATCCCAAAACTATAATCCCCCCCACTACTGGCCCCATCATGTAGTGTAGTTTAATCCTACCTTACATCCCAGCTCCACCTGGTTCTCCTGTAGTCCCCCCCCCCTAAAGTCCCAAGAACTGCCCACCAGGAGGATGGCAGAGTCCAAATAGGACTCTGCCTCCTACCTGGCCTCCGGGAGAAGGTTTGGCATGCTACTGCAGCCCTTCTCCCCCTCCCTCCCCCTCCCTCCCATTTTGCTATCCCTCCCCCTAGCATAAAACCCCTTGCCCATGTAATAGAATAGGTTCCCCCAGCCCCAACCGCAAAACATAATTTTAAGAAAGTGACCAGAACTCTACTTACCTTCCCTCTCTCCACCGGATTCTGAGAAGCCGGCAGCCGCGTCCGTGATGGCTGCCTCTCAGCCAATCACGGACGTGGCTGCCGTCCCGCCCCCTGCTTGCGTGTCTTGCAAGCAGAAGGCCGGGCTGGGCGTCGGAGGAGAGAGGAAGGTAAGTAAAGATCTGGTCACTTTCTTGAATTATTTTATGGCGGTTGGGGCTGAGGAACCATTCTATTACTGGCTGAAAGATGTTAAAAAGGGTGGACATACCTTTAAACGATAAAACTTTATTGAATAACCTTGTACACATTGTTTGTCGCAGATTGTCCCTTCATGCTCATCTTTTGAATTCTTATTCTGTGGTGTGTGAAAGATTTTATTGTATGTCCCATGAATTTATTTTTAGATAGTGATCAGATCTCTCCAAAAGCTCCCCCATCCCCATAAATCCCACATCTAAAGGTTCGTACACACGTGCGATCATGGGTCCTGACACGGTGTACGAACGAACTTCGTCCGATAATCGGCCCGTGTGTAGGCACTTTATCAGCCGAAATGGTCGTTTGTTGGAGATCCGCCAGATCGGTTGGTCAACGATCCTGACCAACATCCGTTTGGCAGATAAAGTGCCTACACACTGGCCAATTATCGGGACGAAACGATTATTATGCGAAAGTTCGTTCCTACACATTGTGCGTCACGGGTCCCACGATCGCAGTGTGTACGAACCTTTACAGACAGTATCCAGGAGAATTTATTTTCCTCTTTGCTGTTCTTCTGAAACGACTAGAAGACAAATAAATCATGTCCTATTATTGGGAGAGTTCCTTTTAAATAATAACCACGCATATAGGTTACCATTTATAAAACAAAAGGTACCTTGTTTATTTCCTTCCTTCCCTGTCCTTTATTACTCAACAAAACGTCAACAGCAAGTATGAAAGGAGAATTTCCCACTGAGAATCAATCCTCCATATCTGATAATTCAAACTCTCGGACTGCAGGATCGCTCAGAGGTAAAGATTTCTTAATTCCTATGGCTCATATTAGATACAGGGGTTAGATAAAACTATAAATAATTGTTTTAAAACTTTGGTTACTGGCAGATTTATTGCTGGTTAAACTGTTTTTATTGTATTTATACCAGACTTATATCCCAGAAATTGCCAATGTATCACTTCTACTTGAATGTGACTTGTAAGGGGAGGTAAAAATACAGGGAATAATATGTTTGGTTTAAAATAATTAAATAAATATAGATTTTATATTCCTTTAACAAGGGTAAATAGCTCCCACTGTGTATTCAGTAAAACGCAATACTCTTGTTAAATTACCAAGCGGTAACCTTCTGTCTGAAGGAGACATAAACTTAATTTTTTAAAATTCTAATGTGAAAGCTCTTCTCCCCGAACACTTGGCTTCAATTTTGTTGCCAGTACAACTCATAGCCCATGTTGGCTTCAAAGAGCCAAAACCCCTGACCCCAGGATTCACTGTCTCAATGCACAGATTCTACAGGTACTGATTTCCCACCTAGTAGCCCTTATGGCATAGAGGTAGTAACTTTCTTTTTAGCAAGACACAGTATAGAAGTTGCAGGTTGGATTCACTATACTTACTTTTATTTTTACTGAAATGTTAATATTCTATTTCTTACATCCATGCTAGCAAAGAAAAAAACTGCAAAGATTATTTTTATATGAAAATAGGAATTTATGATTGTTAAGAACAGAAGCATTTGCAGGGCTGTCTCTAGGGTTTTTGCCCATGTGAGCCAAACTTTTGAATGCCGCCCCTATGTACCGCTAGGCGCCATGAAGTGTGCCACTGCAACCAGGTTATCCACATCATAATTCCTGTAGAATAAAAGATTTTTCCCCAAAAGATTTGCATGTCAAGGTAGATTCTTTCAGCAAGCCTCTAGCTAACCTAACCAAGATGCTCTCATGCCCAGCTTACACATATAGATAAATATAACATGCATTAATGCCCAGATCAAACACACACAAACATATTACATGCCCTAATTCCAAGATCACACAGATAGGTACATATAAGATGCCCTAATCCCAGAACACACAGACTGGTCATATAACGTGTCTTAATACCCAGATCACCCAAACTACGTTGAAAATAAGATGTGCCCAGTTCTCTTCGCACACAGATAATTACCCCCACTTACCCTATGACGATCAGAGCAGGGCCTGCATGAAGGCGGCAGTTAGTACAGACTAAGAGGGGAAATTGTGGGTCCACAGGTGTGCACACGCTCCTGCAGGCGTGATTTATTTTACTTCTGCTATGCCTGCCACGATTCCTAGTTATGTTACTGTAATTGTATATAATGGAATTCCCAGTTTGCTCCTGTAACCTGTATATATAAAATTCCCAGTTTGCTACCTATATATATAATTGAACTCCCAGTTTGCTACCTGTATATAATGGAATTCCTAGTTTGCTTCCTGTAACCTGTATATAATAAAATTCCAGTTTGCTACCTGTATATAATTGAACTCCCATTTGCTACCTGTATATAATCGAATTCCCAGTTTGCTTCCTGTAACCTGTATATAATAAAATTCCCAGTTTGCTACCTGTAATAATTGAACTCCCAGTTTGCTACCTGTATATAATGGAATTCCTAGTTTGCTTCCTGTAACCTGTATATATAAAATTCCCAGTTTACTACCTGTATATAATTGAACTCCCAGTTTTACCTGTATATAATGGAATTCCTAGTTTGCTTCCTGTAACCTGTATATATAAAATTCCCAGTTTGCTACTGTAATAATTGAACTACCGTTTGCTACCTGCATATAATCGAATTCCCAGTTTACTACCTGTATATAATGGAATTCCCAGTTTGCTACCTTATATAAGGGATCACAGTTTACTACCGCTATAATGGAATTCCCAGTTTGCTACCTGTATATAAGGAATTCCTAGTTTGCTCCTGTAACCTGTATATAATAAAATTCCCAGTTTGCTACCTATAATAATTGAACCCAGTTTGCTACCTGTATATAATGGAATTCCTAGTTTGCTTCCTGTAACCTGTATATAATAAAATTCCCAGTTTGCTACCTGTATATAATTGAACTCCCAGTTTGCTACCTGTATATAATCGAATTCCCAGTTTGCTTCCTGTAACCTGTATATAATAAAATTCCCAGTTTGCTACCTGTATATATTGAACTCCCAGTTTGCTACCTGTATATAATGGAATTCTAGTTTGCTCCTGTAACCTGTATATAATAAAATTCCAAGTTTACTACCTGTATATAATGAACTCCCAGTTTGCTACCTGTATAATGGAATTCCCAGTTTGCTTCCTGTAACCTGTATATAATAAAATTCCCAGTTTGCTACCGTATATAATTGAACTAACAGTTTGCTACCTGCATATAATCGAATTCCCAGTTACTAACCTGTATATAATGGAATTCCCAGTTTGCTCAGTATATAATGGAATTCACAGTTTTTACTACCTGCATATATAATGGAATTCCCAGTTTGCTACTGTTATAAGGAATTCCTAGTTTGCTTCGAACCTGTATATAAAAAATTCCCAGTTTGCTACCTATATATAATTGAACTCCCAGTTTGCTACCTGTATATAATGGAATTCCTAGTTTGCTTCCTGTAACCTGTATATAATAAAATTCCCAGTTTGCTACCTGTATAATTGAACTCCCAGTTTGCTACCTGTATATAATCGATTCCCAGTTTGCTTCCTGTAACCTGTATAAATAAAATTCCCAGTTTGCTACCTGTATATAATTGAACTCCCAGTTTGCTACCTGTATATAATGGAATTCCTGTTTGCTTCCTGTAACCTGTATATAATAAATTCCAAGTTTACTACCTGTATATAATTGAACTCCCAGTTTGCTACCTGTAATAATGGAATTCCCCAGTTGCTTCTGTAACCTGTATATAATAAATTCCCAGTTTGCTACCTGTATATTAATGAACTAACAGTTTGCTACCTGCATATAATCGAATTCCCAGTTTACTACCTGTATATAAGGAATCCCCAGGTTTGCTACCAGTATATAATGGAATTCCCAGTTTACTACCTGCATATAATGGATTCCAGTTTGCTACCTGTATATAATGAATTCCCAGTTTGCTACCTGTATATAATGAATTTCCAGTTTGCTACCAGTATATAAGAATTCCCAGTTTGTTCCTGTACCTGTATATATAAAATTCCGTTTGCTTCCTGTATATAATTAAACTCCCAGTTTGCTACCTATATATGGAATTCCCAGTTTGCTTCCTGTAACCTGTATATAATAAAATTCCCAGTTTGTACCTGTAATTATTGAACTCCAGTTTTCTACTGTATATAATGAATTCCCAGTTACTACCTGTATATAATGGAATTCCCAGTTTGCTACCTGTATATAATGGAATTCCCATTTTAATTCCAATACAGTAATTGTATTGTATTCATGTATCATTATATACATGATATTCATGACAGATATAGCCTCCTCCCAGACATTTCTGTGAATGAAGCACGGAAAGGGGCCACATCATAGTTTTTCTTGGGGGCCCAGTAATTCCTAGTTACGTTACTGTTCCTGTATATAATGAAATTCCCAGTTTGCTACCAGTATATAATGGAATTGCCAGTTTGCTACCAGTATATAATGGAATTGCCATTTTGCTACCAGTTATAATGAAAATGCCAGTTTGCTACCAGTATATAACACTGAAATTGCCAGTTTTGCAACAGTATATATGAAAATGACAGTTTGCTACCGGTATATACCGAAATTTCCAGCTTGCTACAAGATATTACTGAAAAGCACAGTTTGCTACCAGTATATACTGAAAATGCCAGTTTGCTACTAGTATACACTGAAATTGCCAGTTTGCTAACAGTATATAATGAAAATGACAGTTTGCTACCAGTATATACCGAAATTTCCAGCTTGCTACAAAGATATATATGAAAATGCCAGTTTGCTACCAGTGTAAACTGAAAATGCCAGTTTTCTACTTAGTATAATGAAAATGACAGTTTGCAACCAGTTTATAATGAAAATGACAGTTTGCTACCAGATATAATGAAAGTGCCAGTTTTGCTACATATATACAGAAATTGCCAGTTTGTACCAGTATATACCGAATTCCATTTGCTACCAGTATATAATGAAAATGAGTTTGCTACCAGTATATAATGAAAATGACAGTTTGCTACCAGAATATGCTGAAACTGCCTGATTGCTACCAGTATATACTGAAAATGCCAGTTTGCTACCGGTATATAATGAAAATGACAGTTTGCTACCAGTATATGCCGAAATTTCCAGTTTGCTACCAGTATATAATGAAAATGCCAGTTTGATACCAGTATATAATGAAAATGACAGTTTGCTACCAGAATATGCTGACATTGCACTCAGTAAGTGTATCCCAAACACAGTAGCAAACAATGGGAAACAAAAGTTAAAACTTAGCTTTATATATACCTTAAAAACCTACATGTAAACATTTATAAAACTCCATCTTGACAGTGGTGAGAAAATAAGGTAAGTACTAGTAACTAGGAAGAATCAGGTACCAGAAGGTGGGCGATATCTCTCCACCCTACAGGAAAAAGAGAAAAAGAGATATCCCTAGGCACAGTGCCCTCCTAATCAATTTTAAACTAGTCTCAAGAACCCTGTGTTTCTAAAAAAGAAGGAAACACCAAACTGTCAGATTTAAATAATCACCTCTATCAGGGTAGCATTACTAAGCCACCAGAACTTGTTCTAAGGTTGTGTCTATATCTGTTTTTTTTTTTATTTACATCTGACAGTTGGTGTTTCCTTTCTTTTTTTAGGAAACACAGGGTTCTTGAGACTGTTTAAAATTGATTAGGAGGGCACTTGTGCCTAGGGATACATCTTTTTCTTTTCCTGAGGGTGGAGAGAATCCGCCCACCTTCTGGTACCTGATTCTTCTATTACTAGTACTTACCTTATTTTCTCACCCACTGTCAGAGTAGCAAACTGGGAATTTTATTATATACAGGTTACAGGAAGCAAACTAGGAATTCCATTATATACAGGTAGCAAACTGGGAGTTCAATTATATATAGGTAGCAAACTGGGAATTTTATTATATACAGGTTACAGGAAGCAAACTAGGAATTCCATTATATACAGGTAGCAAACTGGGAATTCCATTATATGCAGGTAGTAAACTGTGAATTCCATTATATACTGGTAGCAAACTGGGAATTCCATTATATACAGGTAGTAAACTGGGAATTCGATTATATGCAGGTAGCAAACTGTTAGTTCAATTATATACAGGTAGCAAACTGGGAATTTTATTATATACAGGTTACAGGAAGCAAACTGGGAATTCCATTATATACAGGTAGCAAACTGGGAGTTCAATTATATACAGGTAGTAAAACTTGCAGAATTTTTATAACGGGATACAGCGAAGCAAAATAGGAATTCCATTAATACAGGTAGCAAACTGGGAGTTCAATTATGATACAGGTAGAAATGGGAATTTTATTATATACAGGTTACAGGAAGCAACCCCACCCCCCCCCCCCCCACTTGGTTTTTTTTGTTTGTTTTGTTTTTTTTTTTTTTTTGTTTTTTTTTGCCGAATAGAGAATATACAGGTAGCAAACTGGGAGTTCAATTATATACAGGTAGTAAACTGGGAATTTTATTATATACAGGTTACAGGAAGCAAACTAGGAATTCCATTATATACAGGTAGCAAACTGGGAGTTCAATTATATACAGGTAGCAAACTGGGAATTTTATTATATACAGGTTACAGGAAGCAAACTGCCCAAATAAATTTGCATTTTTTATTCATTCTATTTCAGATATCAACATCATACAAACCCCCTGTTAATACCAACATTCAATTATAAACGTTTACTAATACAACAACAAATTAAAAGAAAATAATTACCATATGTTTTTACACTATTTTGATTTATTATTTACTACAAAGCTATTTAATAACAGAATTATCTTTTTTTTTATTTAGTTTATGTTGCTTCTGTACTAAATATTCTACCATTCTTCCTCTTTTTTTGATCCTTATATCTTATATTATTTTTTTATTAAAAAATTAAACTCAGTAACTACAGTTTTCAACTCTCTCTCCTTCCTTCATTAACATATGTTCTCCAAGTGTCAGAAATGTCAGTGACATTATTGGGGATACCATAAATAATAAGTTATAATAATAAAATAGATATTTTTAAATTCTATTAACATTATTAGTGTAAAAAACATTAAACTGTAGTAAATTTTCACTTTGGGCAACACAGCGACGTTTCACCTTTTGATCATACATTGTATTTTTTTCCAGTTAATTATAGGCCTATACACATATATCTGGTGTATAAATGTTAGCTGGGTCATAAATTTATCCCACATTTGAATATCACTTATCTCTCCTAAAGGACTGAGAAGCATCAAATTTCCCACCAAGCTGTCCTGCTCCTGCCCAATAATAATGATGGGTTTGGCATTCACGGTGTACCCTTTTCTAACAATCCTCTTGGTTCAGGTTCCCATTGATCCATAGATCTAGTTCTCACTCTCAGAATTCCAGGCTACACAGAGAGCTGTCCTTCAACTCTTCTCTCCATGCTGAAATACAACTCTTCATTTCCTATTCCTACAGAAAGTTTATTGGGTGACTGTATACAGGGAGAAGTCATTGTCCTTGTCTGTCCGTTGCAAGGAGAAAAGCGAATAATCCCGGCCAGTTTCCGTGTAGAATTTAAACAGACCGTAAGAGCAGCATAAGGACCGTCACTTTCCGGTATCAGGCACACGTAAGATTTGATGGAAGTTTCACTAAAAACAACACACTTTGTCGTTCATATCTGAAATCATAAATATTAAAATCCCCATTGTATTATGGAAATAGCCATGAGAATAGAGAAGGATGAAATATCATTGTAAATTATACTATGCAAGGTGTAGGATTATATCCTGGCTTATGAACATGAACTGTTTAGAGACTGAAACTCACCCTCTTGAGACCGGGATTTCTACAGCACACTGATCAATAATAACACCAACATCAGCATCTTCTCCATATTCAGGGTATAACGGGACCTACTGATAAAATATAGATTTTAGTTAAAGAAATACAGACCCACCTATCATTATTACTTGAATTATATTAGTATTTAATCAACCATTCTAGGGTCTCAAAATGATTTCTTGAAATATTTGCCCATACAATCGATTTTCTATGGAGGTAGAGCTGCTATTCGTACCTCACATTATGCAGTATATATTTTTTTTTTGGGGGGGGGGGGAGCGACCCTCGAAAATCTGCGCTTCATTTGTGGCTGAGAACTATTCTGGCTTATACTGTATATATATGTATACAGTAGACTGTATATTCTTATTTTTCCTATGATAGATCACCCTCCTCACAGATCTAGCAGGGATAGGGCCCCATCATAGTTTTGCTGGAGGACCAAGTGATTCCTAGTTATGGTACTGATGCTCATGTAGTTGGCTTGTTCCTTCACCAGAATATCCCACCTCTCCCTGAATTTAAGGAGTTTCTTGAATTAAAGGGCATGTCCACCCTATTAAAAACTTTGATATGTTGTAGCTACCCCTGCCCACCCCCACACCACTGTATCAGAGCACCAAAATAAGATTCAGAACTGTACTTACAGCCCCTCACATCTGAAGCACTCTGATTCTTTCCGGAACTTACAAGCAGGGGCCGACCGGCAGCCGCGTCTGTGATTGCCTGAGAGGCGCCAATCACAGACGTGACTGCCGTCAACGGAGAGCTCTGCAGGAGAGAAGTGCTGTGATTCTGATATTTTTTTAGTAATCAGACACAGCAGTTAAGGGCGGGCAGGGGCATCTCTAGGGTCTGAGAGATAGGGGCACTTTTG
This sequence comes from Hymenochirus boettgeri, assembly GCA_019447015.1. Taxonomy (NCBI): domain Eukaryota; kingdom Metazoa; phylum Chordata; class Amphibia; order Anura; family Pipidae; genus Hymenochirus; species Hymenochirus boettgeri. The sequence continues at coordinate 297,071,569 of CM033476.1, read as the reverse complement.
GCACCTCAACATCTTGCGTGTTTAGCCGTGACCCTTCTGTGCCCCAATTAAGCCACACCCACTAGGTCGTTATTAGAGATAGCCGGAGAGGCAAACATAGACAAACTAAAGATAGATACACAGCCAGAAGTATTAAGGGCATGTCCACCTATTTTTCAATTTTTTATATATAGTAGGGCTAGTTCCCCCAGCCCCAACCGCTATATTATATTTTCCAGAGACTCCCCCGATCGTTACTTACCTCACCTCTCTCCTCCGCCGCACTGCCGGCCTTCTGTCTGTGCATGGAACTGCAAGCAGGGGGCCAGACGGCAGCCGCGTCTGTGATTGGCTGAGAGGCAGCCAATCACGGATGCGTTGCGGGAGTTCGAATGCCGGACGAGAGAGGGAAGGTAAGTAGAGTTTGGGGTGTCTCTGGAAAATATAATATTGCGGTTGGGGCTGGGGGAACAAGCCTTACTATATGTACAAGGGGATTTACACTAGGGTGGGAGTAGTTGAAGAGTTTGCTCTGAGCAAGCCAAAAACCTCTGAGAGGACAGCTCAGAGGTGGAACATTTCCCTGGGGCCAGGCTCCTGGTGGCCAGTTTTTCTGGACTTTGGGGGAACTTTACAGAGAAACCATTTGGAGCTGGGATTAAGTTAAGGATTTTTATGCACTACCAGTGGGGCGCAGTAGTGGGGGAAATTATAGTTTTGGGGGTGGTCATGAACTTTAAATAGATCAACAGAAGACAGAGAAAAAGCTGTATGGGGCAGGACCTCTTTCCTCATGTTACCATGTTTCAAGCACTTGTATATTTCATGAGGCACATATTATTTATTTATGTATCTTTTATTGTCCCCCTTGTATGACTTTTTGTATTCCATATTGTACAGCGCTGCATCCCAATTGTGCTATATAAATAAACATATACATACATACGACAGAGATAAGTGGTATCATGCAATTAGTGATGCACAGCTACTCCCACTGGGGAAACGAGATGCTGGAGATAAGTTACAGTCATTAATCCAAAAGAGAAAAGGAAAACCTCGTTATAAAGTGTACTCGGTAAGTGTATCCCAAACCAGTAGCAAACAATGAAAACAAAAGTTAAAAATAGCTTTTATAATATACCTTAAAAACCTACATGTAAACATTTTATAAACTCCATCTGACAGGTGGTGAGAAAATAGGTAAGTACTAGTAATAAAGAATCAGTTACCAGAAGGGGCGATATCTCTCCACCCTCAGGAAAAGAGAAAAAGATGTATCCCTAGGCACAAGTGCCCTCCTAATCAATTTTAAACTAGTCTCAAGAACCCTGTGTTTCTAAAAAAGAAAGGAAACACCAAACTGTCAGATGTAAATAAAAAAAAACGATATGAGACACACCTCTATAACAAGTCTCTGGTGTGCTTAGTAATGCTACACCCTGATAGAGACTGATTATTTACAGCTGACAGTTTGGTGTTTCCTTTCTTTTTTAGAAACACAGGGTTCTTGAGACTAGTTTAAAATTGATTAGGAGGGCACTTGTGCCTAGGGATACATCTTTTTCTCTTTTTCCTGTAGGGTGGAGAGATATCGCCCACCTTCTGGTACCTGATTCTTCCTATTACTAGTACTTACCTTATTTTCTCACCACTGTCAAGATGGAGTTTTATAAATGTTTACATGTAGGTTTTTAAGGTATATTATTAAAAGCTAAGTTTTAACTTTTGTTTCCCATTGTTTGCTACTGTGTTTGGGATACACTTACTGAGTGCAATGTCAGCATATTCTGGTAGCAAACTGTCATTTTCATATATACTGGTATCAACTGCATTTTCATTATATACTGGTAGCAAACTGAAATTTCGGCATATACTGGTAGCAAACTGTCATTTTCATTATATACGTAGTCAAACTGGCATTTTCAGTATATACTGGTAGCATCAGCAGTTTTCAGCATTTTTCTGGTAGCAAACTGTCATTTTCATTATATACTGGTAGCAAACTCATTTTCATTATATACTGGTAGCAAACTGGAAATTTCGGTATATACTGGTAGCAAACTGGCAATTTCTGTATATACTGGTAGCAAACTGGCACTTTCATTATATACTGGTAGCAAACTGTCATTTTCATTATAAACTGGTTGCAAACTGTCATTTTCATTATATAAGTAGAAAACTGGCATTTTCAGTTTAACTGGTAGCAAACTGGCATTTTCATATATATCTTGTAGCAAGCTGGAAATTTCGGTATATACTGGTAGAAACTGTCATTTTATTATATACTGTTAGCAACTGGCAATTTCATTGTATACTATAGCAAACTGGCATTTTCAGTATATACTGGTAGCAAACTGGCTTTTTCAGTATATCTTGTAGCAAGCTGGAAATTTCGGTATATACCGGTAGCAAACTGTCATTTTCATTATACTGTTGCAAACTGGCAATTTCAGTGTATACTGGTAGCAAACTGGCATTTTTCATTATAACTGGTACAAAATGGCATTCCATTATATACTGGTAGCAACTGGCAATTCCATTATATACTGGTAGCAAACTGGGAATTTCATTATATACAGGAACAGTAACGTACTAGGATTACTGGGCCCCCAAGCAAAACTATGATTGTGGCCCCTTTCCGTGCTTCATTCACAGAATGTCTGGGGAGAGGCTATATCTGTCATGAATATCATGTATATAATGATACATGAATACAATACAATTATGTATTGGAATTAAATGGGAATTCCATTATATACAGGTAGCAAACTGGGATTCCATTATATACAGGTAGTAACTGGGAATTCCATTATATACAGTAGAAAACTGGAGTTCAATAATTTACAGGTACAAACTGGGAATTTTATTATATACAGGTTACAGGAAGCAAACTGGGAATTCCATATATCCAGGTAGCAAACTGGGAGTTTTAATTATATACAGGAAGCAAACGGAATTTTATTATATACAGGTACAGAACAAACTGGGAATTCCTTATATACTGGTAGCAAACTGGAAATCCATTATATACAGGTAGCAAACTGGGAATTCCATTATATACAAGTAGCAAACTGGGAATTCCATTATATGCAGGTAGTAAACTGGGAATTCCATTATATACTGGTAGCAAACTGGGATTCCATTATATACAGGTAGTAAACTGGGAATTCGATTATATGCAGGTAGCAAACTGTTAGTTCATTAATACAGGTAGCAAATGGGAATTTTATTATATACAGGTTACAGGAAGCAACTGCTGGGAATTCCATTATTACAGGTAGCAAACTGGGAGTTCAATTATATACAGGATAGTAAACTTGGAATTTTATTATATACAGGTTACAGGAAGCAAACAGGAATTCCATTATATACAGGAGCAAACTGGGAGTTCAATTATATACAGGTAGCACTGGGAATTTTTTATTATACAGGTTACAGGAAGCAAACTGGGAATTCCATTATATACAGGTAGCAAACTGGGAGTTCAATTATATACAGGTAGCAAACTGGGAATTTTATTATATACAGGTTACAGGAAGCAAACTAGGAATTCCATTATATACAGGTAGCAAACTGGGAGTTCAATTATATACAGGTAGCAAACTGGGAATTTTTTATATACAGGTTACAGAAGCAAACTAGGAATTCCTTATAACAGTAGCAACTGGGAATTCCATTATATTGCAGGTAGTAAACTGTGAATTCCATTATATACTGGAGCAAACTGGGAATTCCATTATATACAGTTAGTAAACTGGGAATTCGATTATATGCAGGTAGCAACTGTTAGTTCAATTATATACAGGTAGCAAACTGGGAATTTTATTATATACAGGTTACAGGAAGCAAACTGGGAATTCCATTATCACAGGTAGCAAACTGGGAGTTCAATTATATACAGGTAGTAAACTGGAATTTTATTATATACAGGTTACAGGAGCAAACTAGAATTCCATTATATACAGGTAGCAAACTGGGAGTTCAATATATACAGGTAGCAAACTGGGAATTTTATTATATACAGGTTACAGAAGCAAACTGGGAATTCCATTATATACAGGTAGCAAACTGGGAGTTCAATTATATACAGGTAGCAAACTGGGAATTTTATTATATACAGGTTACAGAAGCAAACTGGAATTCATTATTACAGGTAGCAAACTGGGTTCAATTAATATAGGTACAACTGGAATTTTATTATATACAGGTTACAGGAAGCAAACTAGGAATTCCTTATATCCAGTAGCAAACTGGATTCATTATAGGTAGTAAACTTGGATTTATATAACGGTAGCAAACTGGGAATTGTTCCATTATATACAGGTAGAAACTGGGAATTCGATTATATCAGTAGCAAACGGTAGTTCAATTATATTACAGGTAGCAAACTGGGAATTTTATTATATACAGTTTCAGAAGCAAACTAGGAATTCCATTATATACAGGTAACAAGCTGGGAGTTTCAATTTTCCTAGTTTGCTTCCTGTAACCTGTATATAATAAAATTCCCAGTTTGCTACCTGTATATAATTGAACTCCCAGTTTGCTACCTGTATATAATGGACATTCCAGTTGCTTCCTGAACCTGTATATAATAAATCCCAGTTTTGCTACCTGTATATAATTGAACTCCCAGTTTTGCACCTGTAATAATCGAATTCCCAGTTTGCTTCCTGTAACCTGTATATAATAAAATTCCCATTGCTACCTTATATAATTAACTCCCAGTTTGCTACCTGTATATAATGGAATTCCTAGTTTGCTTCCTGTAACCTGTATATAATAAAATTCCAAGTTTACTACCTGTATATAATGAACTCCCAGTTTGCTACCTGTATATATGGAATTCCCATTTGCTTCCTGTAACCTGTATATATAAATCCCATTTGCTACCTGTATATAATTGAACTAACAGTTTGCTACCTGCATATAATCGAATTCCCAGTTTCTAACCTGTATATAATGGAATTCCCAGTTTGCTCACCAGTATATAATGGAATTCACAGTTTACTACCTACTGCATTAATGGAATTCCCAGTTTGCTACCTGTTATAATGGAATTCCTAGTTTGCTTCCTGTAACCTGATAATAAAAAATTCCCAGTTTGCTACCTATATATAATTGAACTCCCAGTTGCTACCTGTATATAATGGAATTCCTAGTTGTTGCTTCCTGTAACCTGTATATAATAAATTCCCAGTTTGCTACCTGTATATAATTGAACTCCCAGTTTGCTACCTGTATATAATCGATTCCCAGTTTGCTTCCTGTAACCTGTATATATAATAAATTCCCAGTTTGCTACCTGTATAAATTAACTCCCAGTTTGCTACCTGTATATAATGGATTCCTAGTTTGCTTCCTGTAACCCTGTATATATAAAATTCCAAGTTTACTACCTGTATTAATTGAACTCCAGTTTGCTACCTGTATATAATGGAATTCCCAGTTTGCTTCCTGTAACCTGTATATAATAAATTCCCAGTTTGCTCTACCTGTATATAATGGAACTAACAGTTGCTACCTGCATATAATCGAATTCCCAGTTTACTACCTGTTATAATGGAATTCCCAGTTTGCTACCAGTATATAATGGATTCCCAGTTTACTACCTGCATATAATGGATTCCCAGTTTGCTACCTGTATATAATGAATTCCCAGTTTTGCTACCTGTATATAATGGAATTTCCAGTTTGCTACCAGTATATAAGAATTCCCTTTTGTTCCTGTACCTGTATAAAAAAATTCCCAGTTTGCTTCCTGTATATAATTAAACTCCCAGTTTGCTACCTGTATTAATGGAATTCCCAGTTTGCTTCCTGTAACCTGTATATAATAAAATTCCCAGTTTGCTACCTGTAAATTATTGAACTCCCAGTTTTCTACCTGTATATATGGAATTCCCAGTTTACTACTACCTTTATATAATGGAATTCCCAGTTTGCTACCTGTAATATATGGAATTCCCATTTAATTCCAATACAGTAATTGTATTGTATTCATGTATCATTATATACATGATATTCATGACAGATATAGCCTCCTCCCAGACTTTCTGTGAATGAAGCACGGAAAGGGGCCACATCATAGTTTTGCTGGGGGCCCAGTATCCTAGTACGTTACTGTTCCTGTATATATAAATTCCCAGTTTGCTACCAGTAATAATGGAATTGCCAGTTGCTACCAGTATATAATGGAATTGCCATTTTGCTACCAGTTATATAAATGAAAATGCCAGTTTGCTACCAGTATACACTGAAATTGCCAGTTTGCTAACAGTATATAATGAAAATGACAGTTTGCTACCGGTATATACCGAAATTTCCAGCTTGCTACAAGTATATACTGAAAATGCCAGTTTGCTACCAGTATATACTGAAAATGCCAGTTTGCTACTAGTATACACTGAAATTGCCAGTTGCTAACAGTATATAATGAAAATGACAGTTTGCTACCAGTTATACCGAAATTTCCAGCTTGCTACAAGTATAACTGAAAATGCAGTTTGCTACCAGTGTAAACTGAAAATGCCAGTTTTCTACTAGTATTAATGAAAATGACAGTTTTGCAACCAGTTTATAATGAAAATGGACAGTTTGCTACCAGTATTAATGAAAGTGCCAGTTTTGCTACCAGTATATACAGAAATTGCCAGTTTGCTACCAGTATAATACCGAAATTCCGTTGCTACCAGTATATATGAAAATGAGTTTGCTACCAGTATATATGAAAATGACAGTTTGCTACCAGAATATGCTGAAACTGCCTGATGCTACCAGTATTACTGAAATGCCAGTTTGCTACCGTATATATGAAAATGACGTTTGCTACAGTAATATGCCGAAATTTCAGTTTGCTACCAGTATATAATGAAAATGCCAGTTTGATACCATATATAATGAAAATGACACAGTTTGCTACCAGATATGCTGACATTGCACTCAGTAAGTGTATCCCAAACACAGTAGCAAACAATGGGAAACAAAGTTAAAACTTAGCTTTAATATATACCTTAAAAACCTACATGTAAACATTTATAAAACTCCATCTTGACAGTGGTGAGAAAATAAGGTAAGTACTAGTAATAGGAAGAATCAGGTACCAGAAGGTGGGCGATATCTCTCCACCTACGGAAAAAGAGAAAAAGATGTATCCCTAGCACAAGTGCCCTCCTAATCAATTTTAAACTAGTCTCAAACACCTGTGTTTCTAAAAAAGAAAGGAAACACCAAACTGTCAGATGTAAATAATCAGTCCTCTATCAGGGTGTAGCATTACTAAGCACACACAGAGACTTGTTATAGAGGTGTGTCTCATATCGTTTTTTTTTATTTACATCTGACAGTTTGGTGTTTCCTTTCTTTTAGAAACACAGGGTTCTTGAGACTAGTTTAAAATTGATTAGGAGGGCACTTGTGCCTAGGGATACATCTTTTCTCTTTTTCCTGTAGGGTGGGAGAGATATCGCCCCCTTTGGTACCTGATTCTTCCTATTACTAGTACTTACCTATTTTCTCACCACTGTCAGATGGAGTTTTATAAATGTTTACATGTAGGTTTTTAAGGTATATTATTAAAAGCTAATTTTTAACTTTTGTTTTCCATTGTTTGCTACTGCGTTTGGGATACACTTACCGAGTACACTTTATAACGAGGTTTTCCTTTTCTCTTTTGGATTAATGACTGGTAACTTATCTCCAGCATCTCGTTTCCCCAGTGGGAGTAGCTGTGCATCACTAATGCATTGATACACTTATCTCTGTCTGTGTATGTATATGTTTATTTATATAGCACACTTGGGGATGCAGCGCTGTACATATGGAATACAAAAGTCATACAGGGGGACAATAAATAGATACATAAATAAATAATATTTGCCTCATGAAATATACAAGTGCTTGAAACATGTAACATGAGGAAAGAGGTCCCTGCCCCATACGCTTATTTCTCTGTCTTTCTTGATCTATTTAAAGTTCATGACCACCCCCAAAACTATAATTTCCCCCACTACTGGCCCCACTGTGTAGTGCATAAAAATCCTTAACTTACATCCCAGCTCCAAATGGTTCTCCTGTAAAGTTCCCCCAAGTCCAGAAAAACTGGCCACCAGAGCCTGGCCCCAGGGAAATGTTTCCTCACCTCTGACTGTCCTCTCAGAGGTTTTTGGCTTGCTCAGAGCAACTCTTCATACCCTCCCCCCCCCTAGTGTAAATCCCCTTGTACATATAGTAAGGCTTGTTCCCCCAGCCCCAACCGCAATATTATTTTTCCAGAGACATCCCCAAACTCTACTTACCTTCCCTCTCTCGTCCGGCATTCTGAACTCCCGCAACGCATCCGTGATTGGCTGCCTCTCAGCCAATCACAGACGCGGCTGCCGTCTGGCCCCCTGCTTGCAGTTCCATGCAAGCAGAAGGCCGGGCAGTGCGGCGGAGGAGAGAGGTTGAGGTAAGTAACGATCGGGGGAGTCTCTGGAAAATATATATAGCGTTGGGGCTGGGGGAACTAGCCCTACTATATATAAAAAATTGAAAAATAGGTGGACATGCCCTTTATACTTCTGGCTGTGTATCTATCTCTTAGTTGTCTATGTTTGCCTCTCCGGCTATCTCTAATAACGACCTAGTGGGTGTGGCTTAATTGGGGCACGAAGGGTCACGGCTAAACACGCAAGATGTTGAGTGCCCAAAAGTGCCCCTTATCTTCTCAGACCCTAGAGATGCCCCTGCCCGCCCTTAACTGCTGTGTCTGATTACTAAAAAAATATTCAGAACTCAACAGCATCTCTCTCTCCGCAGAGCTCTCCGTTGACGGCAGTCACGTCTGTGATTGGCGCCCTCTCAGGCAATCACAGACGCGGCTGCGGTCCGGCCCCTGCTTGTAAGTTCCGGAAAGAATCGAGTGCTTCAGATGTGAGGGGCTGTAAGTACAGTTCTGAATCTTATTTGGTGCCTGATACAGTGGTTGGGGGTGGGCAGGGGTAGCTACAACATATCAAAGTTTTTAATAGGGTGGACATGCCCTTTAATTCAAGAAACTCCTTAAATTTCAGGGAGAGGTGGGATATCTGGTGAAGGAACAAGCCAATACATGAGCATCAGTCACATAACTAGGAATCACTTGGTCCTCCAGCAAAACTATGATGGGGCCCTATCCCTGCTAGATCTGTGAGGAGGGTGATCTATCATGGAAAAATAGATATACAGTCTACTGTATACATATATATCAGTATAAGCCAGAATAGTTTTCAGCCACAAATGAAGCAAGATTTTCGAGGGTCGCTCCCCCCCCCCCAAAAAAAAAATATATATGCATAATGTGAGGTACGAATAGCAGCTCTACCTCCCTAGAAATATCGATTGTATGGGCAAATATTTCAGAAATCATTTTGAGACCCTAGAATGGTTGATTAAATACTAATATAATTCAAGTAATAATGATAGGTGGGTCTGTATTCTTTAACTAAATCTATATTTTATCAGTAGGTCCCGTTATACCCTGAATATGGAGAAGATGCTGATGTTGGTGTTATTATTGATCAGTGCTGTAGAAATCCGGTCCAAGAGGGTGAGTTTCAGTCTCTAAACAGTTATGTTCATAAGCCAGGATATAATCCTACACCTTGCATAGTATAATTTACAATGATATTTCATCCTTCTCTATTCTCATGGCTATTTCCATAATACAATGGGATTTTTAATATTTCTGATTTCAGATATGAACACAAGTGTTTGTTTTTAGTGAAACTTCCATCAAATCTTACGTGTGCCTGATACCGGAAAGTGACGGTCCTTATGCTGCTCTTACGGTCTGTTTAAGATTCTACACGGAAACTGGCCCGGGATTATTCGCTTTTCTCCCTTGGCAACGACAGACAAGGACAATGACTTCCTCCTGTATTACAGTCACCCCAATAAACTTTCTGTAGGAATAGGCAATGAAGAGTTGTATTTCAGCATGGAGAGAAGAGTTGAATGGACAGCTCTCGGTTAGCCTGGAATTCTGAGAGTGGAGAACTAGATCTATGGACAATGGGAACCTGAAACCAAGAGGATTGTTAGAAAAGGGTACACCGTGAATGCCAAACCCATCATTATTATTGGGCAGGAGGCAGGACAGCTATGGTGGGAAATTTGATGCTCTCAGTCCTTTGTAGGAGAGATAAGTGATATTCAAATGTGGGATAAATTTATGGACCCGCTAACATTTATACACCAGATATAATGTGTTATAGGCTATAATTAACTGGAAACAAATTACAGTATGAATCAAAAGGTGACAACGTCGCTGTGCTTGCCAAATGTGCAAAATTTACTACAGTTTAAATGTTTTTTACACTAATAATGCTTAATAGAATTTTCTAAAAATATCTATTTTATTATTATACTTATTACTTTTATGGTATCCTCCCACAATCATTGTCACTGACATTCTCTGACACTTGAGAACATATGTTAATGAAGGAAGAGAGCAGCTTGAAAACTGTCAGTTACTGCAGTTTATTCTCCTTTAATTATAATAAAAATCAATATAAGATATAAGGATCAAAAACAGAGGAAGCAATGGTAGAATATTTCCTCAGCCGAAGCCAATCAACTAATATAAAACAAAAGCCACTAATTCTGTCATTCAAATAGCTCTGCTAGTACCTATAATAAATCAAAATAAGTGTAAAACATATGGTAATTATTTTCTTTTAATTCTGTCTGTCCTTCTCGTATAACGCTTCATACTTGACTGTTGTACTTATTACAGGGTTTATCTATTGTTATATCTGAAGACTGAATAAAGCAAAATTCGTGGTGCAGGCCACATTTGTGCTTAAAAAAAAAAAAAAATAATTTGTGATCCGATTTTAAAAAGCACAGTAGTAATGGACAATTGGTCTGGCCACACTGTCAGGAGATTCAATAAAAGTTCTACAGGTATTTACCCAGCGTGCTGGGCAGGTATTTGGTAGTAAATGGTAGCAAACTGTTAGCACGACTTTAATTCCATATTAGTGCCGGATGCGGGTGACGTAAAAGACAACCCGCGCATCCGCGCTCGCAATTCAATATCGCGCATTGCAACTGCTTTTAGCTGGCTTATTAAATGGTGCAGTTTGCCCCACCCATTCAGATATTATTTAACATTTGAAAGCTAACATGTGATTGGTTGGGGCAAAAATTAGTGCCATTTTTAACGATAAGAACTTTATTGAATAACCCTGTGTTGCGCTGTACTGCTATGCGATCTGCTTACGGAGCGCATGCGTTTAACTTTTTTGTGAATCACATATGATCCCGCACTTACAGGGAGATGTAATAAATTCTTATCGTTAAAAAGGTGCTAATTTGCCCCAGCCAATCAATGTCTTTCAAATGTTAACTAAATCTGATTGGTTGGGGCAAATATCAACCATTTTTAACGATAAAACTTTTATTACATCTTCTCCCCTGAGTTGTCCACCCCTATATGAATTTCTATTGATTATTTAGATCGATATTACACATACATAGGTATTGGTCATTGTGAGCTGCAGTTTCAGGTTCTGTAACAGTCCTTTTTCTTTTTTTTTTATACTTTCAGTTTTTACAATTATAATTCTCAAAGGGGAAAAAAGAACCATGTTAAGAAATAAAGCACACTAGACTGAAAGTGTTTACACCAAAAGTGACGAAGGAGTCAGTTTAAACAGAATAAAACCAAACTACTCCCTCATAAGAATAATAATTCAGTCCGGTATCTTAAAGTATATTTTGCAGTGAACGTCTGAAAAGTTATTTTGGGGCAGATAAAATAATCAAGAAATGTATCCACCTGTATAATGCAATGAAAATATGGTCGGACCCAGGTAGGGAATCATGGAGTTACTATGTATGAAGGGAATAGTAGTGTTTTACGTCAGGAGAAGCCGACAAGAGGAACAATGTAGTATTCATTTCTTCAAATCGTTGTAACTTGTAAACCTCACCAAGTCCTGCCGGGTCTGGTTAATCTCTTCGGGCATGTTTGTGGAAATTGACTAAAGCAACGGTTGGGGGGGGATGTTGAACCTAAAGCTAAAATTGTAGTTTAAGCTGGACATGCCCTTAAAATAGCTTCTTGATTTTACAGAGAAAAATACAACATTCACAGAGAGGTGGAGGATCAATTTGCTTAGGATGTGAGAAACAATTTGTTTTCGCTTTATTAAATTTTGGGGTCCTAATGTAAAAGCGATGGGGTTTGACATGCCCTTTAAAAGGGAATTGCATAAGACTTATTTAATAATGGTATAAAAAAATACGCACGTCTATTGATTTGCACAAACCAATAGATGTTACCTTTTTACTGGTCTGCTACAGAAAATTTGATAACAATCTGATAAGCTGTAAAGATTAACAACATAGTAGTGTTGTTGCTCCATGAAATGCACCATGAAATGCTCCTGCATTGCACCTCTTAGGACTTGTAGTCATTTATTTAACCTTGAAAAGTATTGTACTTCAGTACTTACAGTAATTATGCACTTTAGGCAAGTTGGCCTCTCTACAATGCCAGCCATTAAAGGGGATGGTGACTGGCCAAACCAGGGGAAAGCAATAACTTTTAGGTAAGATTTGGGCATCTGTATGCTGTAGACATTATTGTATTTATAGCCAATATTTTTACTGATGTAATGCTACTTTGATACACAAGGCTAGCCATTTAAACGCATACAAAAATACAGACAGAAAGGGAATAGGAGGGTGTTTAGAACACCCAGAGAAGGTGTCCATGTCACATGCTGTTTTATTAAACCTTACTCTGGGCGTTCCTATAAACACCTCCTTAGAGCACTATGCCATCACGCCCTTACAACCTGCGGTGATATGCAATTGGGAGGTTTTTCCAGTACATATTGCCAACAGATTCTTGTACAAGTCATTCTGAATTGAGAAAGATCCGTCGATACTAGCGAAACGTCTTCAAGAACTCCATTTCAATCCAGTTATTCTAATGAATACAACAGATACAAATAAGGATTAGACTAACTAATGTCTGCTATCCATATATAGATGTTAACAGCCAATTAAACCATTGTTCTTTTGCACCGTCTTATTGACAGGGAAACTATGTCTCCATATTATGAAAGAGCACACTCTACCCTTAAAATGACTCCTGGATCATGATTCCTAACTGCAGTCTATCCAGGATGTTGTTTTTCATGCTGAGTACTGTAGCTGTGACATCAACCGCACCACTAGCTCTGCCCCCAAGGCTCAGTCTGAGCATGCAACCTTCTGGACAGAGTATAGAAAGCCTCTGCCTCCAACTTCTAAATCTTTGTAAGCTAGCCACGTAGCCACTGCCAGTAGGTGCCTTAACATCTTCTTCTGCTGTCTGAAGTTCCACACCAGATATACTCGTCCAGTTGTAATACATCTCATAACAGTGGACTCGGGAAAATTCCTATTTTGGGTAACACTGCAGGTACTTACTAGTGTATGGGCAACTTAATGATCAGTCATTTTCATTATATACCGGTAGCAAAACTGGCATTTTCAGTATATACTGGTAGCAATCAGGCAGTTTCAGCATATTCTGGTAGCAAACTGTCATTTTCATTATATACTGGTAGCAAACTCATTTTCATTATATACTGGTAGCAAACTGGAAATTTCGGGTATTACTGTAGCAAACTGGCAATTCTGATATACTGTAGCAAACTGGCACTTTCATAATACTGGTAGCAAACTGTCATTTTCATTATAAACTGGTTGCAAACTGTCATTTTCATTATATACTAGTAGAAAACTGGCATTTTCAGTTTACACTGGTAGCAAACTGGCATTTTCAGTATATACTTGTAGCAAGCTGGAAATTTCGGTATATACTGGTAGCAAACTGTCATTTTCATTATATACTGTTAGCAAACTGGCAATTTCAGTGTATACTAGTAGCAAACTGGCATTTTCAGTATATACTGGTAGCAAACTGGCATTTTCAGTATATACTTGTAGCAAGCTGGAAATTTCGGTATATACCGGTAGCAAACTGTCATTTTCATTATATACTGTTAGCAAACTGGCAATTTCAGTGTATACTGGTAGCAAACTGGCATTTTTCATTATATACTGGTAGCAAAATGGCAATTCCATTATATACTGGTAGCAAACTGGCAATTCCATTATATACTGGTAGCAAACTGGGAATTTCATATATACAGGAACAGTAACGTAACTAGGAATTACTGGGCCCCCAAGCAAAACTATGATTGGGCCCCTTTCCGTGCTTCATTCAGAAATGTCTGGGAGGAGGCTATATCTGTCATGAATATCATGTATTAATGATACATGACATGAATACAATTACAATTACTGTATTGGAATTAAAAATGGGAATTCAATTATAATACAGGTAGCAAACTGGGAATTCCATTATATACAGGTAGTAAACTGGGAATTCCATTATATACAGGTAGAAACTGGAGTTCAATATTACAGGTAGCAAACTGGGAATTTTATTATATACAGGTACAGGAAGCAAACTGGGAATTCCATTATATAAGGTAGCAAACTGGGAGTTTTAATTATTACAGGAAGCAAACTGGGAATTTTATTATATACAGGTCACAGGAACAAATGGGAATTCATTATATAAACTGGTAGCAAACGGAATTCATTATATACAGGTAGCAAACTGGGAATTCCATTATATACAGGTAGCAAACTGGGAATCCATTATATGCAGGTAGTTAACTGGGAATTCCATTATATACTGGTAGCAAACTGGGGAATTCCATTATATACAGGTAGTAAACTGGGAATTCGTTATATGCAGGTAGCAAACTGTTAGTTCAATTATATACAGGTAGCAAACTGGGAATTTATTATATAAGGTTATTACAGGAAGAAACTGGGAATTCCATTATATACAGGTAGCAAACTTGGGAGTTCAATTATATACAGGTAGTAAACTTGGAATTTTATTATATACAGGTTACAGGAAGCAAACTAGGAATTCCATTATATACAGTAGCAAACTGGGAGTTAATTATATACAGTAGCAAACTGGGATTTTATTATATACAGGTTACAGAAGCAAACTGGGAATTCGATTATATACAGGTAGCAAACTGGGAGTTCAATATATTACAGTGGAGTTTTATAAATGTTTACATGTAGGTTTTTAAGGTATATTATTAAAAGCTAATTTTTAACTTTTGTTTTCCATTGTTTGCTACTGTGTTTGGGATACACTTACCGAGTACACTTTATAACGAGGTTTCCTTTTTCTCTTTTGGATTAATGACTGTAACTTAATCTCCAGCATCTCAGTTTCCCCCAGTGGGAGTAGCTGTGCATCACTAATTGCATTGATACCACTTATCTCTGTCTGTATGTATGTATATGTTTATTTATATAGCACCACTTGGGGATGCAGCGCTGTACAATATGGAATACAAAAAGTCATACAAGGGGGACAATAAATAGATACATAAATAAATTAATATGTGCCTCATGAAATATACAAGTGCTTGAAACATGTAACATGAGGAAAGAGGTCCCTGCCCCATACAGCTTATTTCTCTGTCTTTCTGTTGATCTATTTAAAGTTCATGACCACCCCCAAAACTATAATTTCCCCCACTACTGGCCCCACTGTGTAGTGCATAAAAATCCTTAACTTACATCCCAGCTCCAAATGGTTCTCCTGTAAAGTTCCCCCAAAGTCCAGAAAACTGGCCACCAGGAGCCTGGCCACCAGGGAAATTGTTTCCACCTCTGAGCTGTCCTCTCAGAGGTTTTTGGCTTGCTCAGAGCAACTCTTCACTACCTCCCCCCCCCTAGTGTAAATCCCCTTGTACATATAGTAAGGCTTGTTCCCCCAGCCCCAACCGCAATATTATATTTTCCAGAGACATCCCCAAACTCTACTTACCTTCCCTCTCTCGTCCGGCATTCTGAACTCCCGCAGACGCATCCGTGATTGGCTGCCTCTCAGCCAATCACAGACGCGGCTGCCGGTCTGGCCCCCTGCTTGCAGTTCCATGCAAGCAGAAGGCCGGGCAGTGCGGCGGAGGAGAGAGGTGAGGTAAGTAACGATCGGGGGAGTCTCTGGAAAATATAATATAGCGGTTGGGGCTGGGGGAACTAGCCCTACTATATATAAAAAAATTGAAAAATAGGTGGACATGCCCTTTAATACTTTCTGGCTGTGTATCTATCTCTTAGTTTGTCTATGTTTGCCTCTCCGGCTATCTCTAATAACGACCTAGTGGGTGTGGCTTAATTGGGGCACAGAAGGGTCACGGCCTAAACACGCAAGATGTTGAGTGCCCAAAAGTGCCCCTTATCTTCTCAGACCCTAGAGATGCCCCTGCCCGCCCTTAACTGCTGTGTCTGATTACTAAAAAAATATTCAGAACTCACTTACAGCACTTCTCTCCTGCAGAGCTCTCCGTTGACGGCAGTCACGTCTGTGATTGGCTGCCTCTCAGGCAATCACAGACGCGGCTGCCGGTCCGGCCCCTGCTTGTAAGTTCCGGAAAGAATCAGAGTGCTTCAGATGTGAGGGGCTGTAAGTACAGTTCTGAATCTTATTTTGGTGCTCTGATACAGTGGTTGGGGGTGGGCAGGGGTAGCCTACAACATATCAAAGTTTTTTAATAGGGTGGACATGCCCTTTAATATCAAGAAGACTCCTTAAATTTCAGGGAGAGGTGGGATATCTGGTGAAGGAACAAGCCAATACATGAGCATCAGTCACATAACTAGGAATCACTTGGTCCTCCAGCAAAACTATGATGGGGCCCCTATCCCTGCTAGATCTGTGAGGAGGGTGTATCTATCATAGGAAAAATAAGAATATACAGTCTACTGTATACATATATATACAGTATAAGCCAGAATAGTTTCTCAGCCACAAATGAAGCAGATTTTCGAGGGTCGCTCCCCCCCCCCAAAAAAAAAATATATACTGCATAATGTGAGGTACGAATAGCAGCTCTTACCTCCCATAGAAATATCGATTGTATGGGCAAATATTTCAGAAATCATTTTGAGACCCTAGAATGGTTGATTAAATACTAATATAATTCAAGTAATAATGATAGGTGGGTCTGTATTCTTTAACTAAAATCTATATTTTATTCAGTAGGTCCCGTTATACCCTGAATATGGAGAAGATGCTGATGTTGGTGTTATTTTTGATCAGTGCTGTAGAAATCCGGTCTCAAGAGGGTGAGTTTCAGTCTCTAAACTGACCAGTTCATGTTCATAGCCCAGGATATAATCCTACACCTTGCTTAGTATAATTTACAATGATATTTCATCCTTCTCTATTCTCATGGCTATTTCCATAATACAATGGGATTTTAATATTTCTAATTTCAGATATGAACGACAAAGTGTTTGTTTTTAGTGAAACTTCCATCAAATCTTACGTGTGCCTGATACCGGAAAGTGACGGTCCTTATGCTGCTCTTACGGTCTGTTTAAAATTCTACACGGAACTGGCCCGGGATTATTCGCTTTTCTCCTTGGCAACGACAGACAAGGACAATGACTTCCTCCTGTATTACAGTCACCCCAATAAACTTTCTGTAGGAATAGGCAATGAAGAGTTGTATTTCAGCATGGAGAGAAGAGTTGAATGGACAGCTCTCTGTGTAGCCTGGAATTCTGAGAGTGGAGAACTAGATCTATGGATCAATGGGAACCTTAAACCAAGAAGGATTGTTAGAAAAGGGTACACCGTGAATGCCAAACCCATCATTATTATTGGGCAGGAGCAGGACAGCTATGGTGGGAAATTTGATGCTTCTCAGTCCTTTGTAGGAGAGATAAGTGATATTCAAATGTGGGATAAATTTATGGACCCAGCTAACATTTATACACCAGATAATAATGTGTATAGGCCTATAATTAACTGGAACAAATTACAGTATGAATCAAAAGGTGACAACGTCGCTGTGCTTGCCCAAATGTGCAAATTTTACTACAGTTTTAACTGTTTTTACACTAATAATGCTTAATAGAATTTCCTAAAATATCTATTTTATTATTATACTTGTGCAGAAAACAGGCTTCTTTATGGCTCCTCCCACAATCATTGTCACTGACCATTCTCTGACACTTGAGAACATATGTTAATGAAGGAAGGAGAGCAGCTTGAAAACTGTCAGTTACTGCAGTTTAATTCTCCTTTAATTATAATAAAAATCAATATAAGATATAAGGAATCAAAAACAGAGGAAGCAATGGTAGAATATTTCCTCAGCTACGAAGCCAATCAACTAATATAAAAACAAAAGCCACTAATTCTGTCTATTCAAATATGCTCTGCTAGTAACCTATAATAAATCAAAATAAGTGTAAAACATATGGTAATTATTTTCTTTTAATTCTGTCTGTCCTTCTCGTATAACGCTTCATACTTGACTGTTGTACTTTATTACAGGGGGTTGTATCTATGTGTATATCTGAAATAGACTGAATAAAAATGCAAAATTTCTTTGGGCTAGGCCACATTTGTGACTTTTAATTTGTGATCCGATTTTAAAAAGCACAAGCTAGTAATGGACAATTGGTCTGGCCACACTGTCAGGGAGATTCAATAAAAGTTCTACAGGGTGATTTACCCAGCGGCGCTGGGCAGGTATTTGTAGTAAATGGTAGCAAACTGTTTAGCACGACTTTAATTCCATATTAGTGCCGGATGCGTGGGTGACGTAAAAGACACCCGCGCATCCGGCGCTCGCAATTCAATATCGCGCTTGCACTGCTTTTAGCTGGCTTATTAAAAATGGTGCTAGTTTTGCCCCACCCATTCAGATATTATTTAACATTTGAAAGCTAACATCTGATTGGTTGGGGCAAAAATTAGTGCCATTTTTAACGATAAGAACTTTTATTGAATAACCCTGTATGTGCGCTGTACTGCTCTGCGATCTGCTTATCGGAGCGCATGCGTTTAACTTTTTTGTGAATCACATATGATCCCGCACTTACAGGGAGATGTAATAAAAATTCTTATCGTTAAAAATGGTGCTAATTTTGCCCCAGCCAATCAGATGTTAACTTTCAAATGTTAACTAAAATCTGATTGGTTGGGGCAAAATTAGCACCATTTTTAACGATAAGAACTTTTATTACATCTCCCCTGAGTTGTCGCACCCCTATATGAATTTCTATTTTGATTATTTATCGATATTACACATACATAGGTATTGGTCAGTTGTGAGCTGCAGTTTCAGGTTCTGTAACAGTCCTTTTTCTTTTTTTTTTATACTTTCAGTTTTTACAATTATAAGTCTCAAAAGGGGAAAAAAGAACCATGTTAAGAAATAGAAGCAACAAAGACTGAACAGTGTGTCACCAAAAGTGACAAGAAAGGAGTCAGTTTAAACAGAATAAAACCAAACTACTCCATCATAAGAATAATAATTCAGTACGGTATCTTAAAGTATATTTTGCAGTGAAACGACTAAAAAGGTTATTTTGGGGGCATAAAATAATCAGAGAAATGTATCACCTTATAATGCAATGAGAAATAGTGTCGGACCCAGGTAGGGAATCCATGGAGTACTAATTGTATGAGGGAAAGTAGTGTGTTTAGGTCTAGGAGAAGCCGACAAGAGGAACAATGTAAGTATTCATTTTCTTCAAATGTTGTAACTTGTAAACCTCACCAAGTCTGCCGGGTCTGGTAAGTCTCTTCAGGGGCATGTTTGTGGAAATTGACTAAAGCAAAAATGAGGTTGGGGGGGATGTTGAACCTAAAGCTAAAATTGTATTTTAAGGCTGGACATGCCCTTTAAATAGTTTTTTGTAATAATTGTACAAGCCATTCTGAATTGAGAAAGCCAGTCAGATGACTAGCGAAACGTCTTCAAGAACTACTTCAAGTCCAGTTAATCTAATTGAATACAACAATACAAAGATAAGATTAGACAACTATGTGCTGGCTATACATTATATAGATGTTAAAACTAAACATTGTTCTTTTGACCGTTTTATTGACAGGGAAACTATTGTCTCCATATTAGAAAGAGCACACTCCTACCCTTAAAATGACTCCTGGATCATGATTCTAACTGCAGTCTATCCAGGAGTGTTTTTTCATGCTAGTACTGTGAGCTGAGACATCAACCGCACCACTGCTCTGCCCCCAAGTCTCAGTCTGGAGCATGCCCACTTCTGGGACAGAGTATAAGCCCTGCCTCCAAACTTCTAAATCATTTTTAAGGCTAGCCAGTAGCCACTGCCATAGGTAGCCTTTAACATCTTCCTGCTTAGCGTGAAGTTCCACAGCCAGATTATACTGTCCAGTTGTAATATCAGTCCTAAAGTGGATCGGGAAATCCATTTTGGGTAACACTGCAGGTATGTTACTAGTGTATGGGCAACTTAATGATCCTTAATAATGTGATATTATTGCCTGCAGCACACAGACACACACGTTCTCTTCTTAAACACTTTTAAGCCAAATTTAACATTTCCAATACATAGAAAGCTAAATTAGCAAATCGTTATTTGTTAAAGATATAAAGAGGAATTTAAGAAGAGGCACAAGCATTCTACTAACTCAGATTTAATATTGCAGCAAGGGGTTAATTCTGCCCAGGTCCTGCCCAGTGCATGACTATAAGGAGCACAACTTCCCCCCCTGTCCTTAAATACACAACATAAAGAGAGCAGCAAATTATAAAAGAAGAGTTTATCTCCCACTGAATTATCATATTAATCCTCCTTATCAAAAAATACAAACTCTCAGACGGAAAGATCTCATGGAGCTAAAATATTCCTTTATTTAACAAACAAACAACCCAGGTAAGTCCCTTGTTTACTTACCTTCTTCCCTGTTCTTAAATACACAACAAAGAGAGAACAGCAAACTATAAAAGGAGAGTTTGTCTCCCACCAAATTATCATTTTAAACTTAAATAAAACTCACTACTGTACCCACTGCGTAGTGATCAAAAATCCTTACCTTACATCACCTTCTGATTCTCCTGAAGTGCCTGTGCAAAGTTCCAAAAAGTGAAGAGTAGGAGCTGTCTGTGAGTCATCCGGATGTCTGCTTAACCTCAGTAAGGATAGTGACATGCGCAGCCCCCTACCACCACCACCATCCAGATCCATCCTTTGCTTTCGTTGCACATAGCGTGAAACCCTTTGGGCAAATTGTAGATGCCCCCTTCCCACCCATAACCGTTGAGTAATATCCGAGTAAAAACAATCAGAAAGTTATTAACAGACCTTCGTTCTTGCAGCACTCTCCATTGACGACAACAACGTCTGTGATTGGGTGCCTCTTAGCCATTCACTGATGCTGCTGCCAGTCCAGCCCACTGCTTGCAGTTCCGGCAAGCAGAGGGCCGAGATCAGAGCGCCGGGGGAATGAAGCCTTGTAAGCTCTGTTCTAAGACGTTTTTTAAAAAACAAACCTGGCGGTTGGGGGTGGGATAGCCCTACAGTATATTAAAAGGCTTTTTTTAGGCTGAATATACCCCTTAAAATCCTTCATTTCAAATAATATAAGCTCTAAGACAGAAGGATCTCATAGAACTAGAGTATTGCTTTATTTAACAAACAAACAACTAACCCAGGTAAATACCTTGTTTACTCACCCTGTCCTTAAATACACAACACAAAGAGAACAGCAAGCTATAAAAGGAGAGTTTGTTTTTCATTAAACTTATCATTTTAATCATCCATATCAAATAATATAAACTGTCAGACAGAAAGATCTCATAGAGCTAAAATATTCCTTTATTTAACAAACAAACCAATCAGGTAAGTACCTTGTTTACTTACTGTTTTCCCTGTCCTTATATAAACAAAAAGAAAGCAGCAAACTATAAAAGGAGAGTATTTCTCCCACTGAGTTACTAATACTAATCTCCTCATATCTATTAATTAGAACTGTCAGACAGAAGGATCTCACAGAGGTAAGAACGGTTACTTTTTCCTATTAGCTCATAATGGCACATTAGCCAGTAGTAGAAGTTATTGTCGTCCGCCATATTTTGCTGCCAAGAAAAAAACTCTAGTTCACGTACATACATATAACGGGTAGACATGATGTATCTTCCAACCAGAGCTTTACCGTCTTCTGTATATTTATTGTACCCAACATACTATCAGGGAGATTCAATAAAATTTCTTATTTAAAATGGTGATAATTTTGCCCCAACCAATCAGACGTTAGCTTTCAAATGTTAAATAATATCTGATTGCTTGGGGCAAATTAGCACCATTTTAACGATAAGAACTTTTATTGAATCTCCCTGATAGTATGTTGGGTACAATAAATATATAGAATACGGTAAAGCTCTGGTTGGAAGATACATTATGTCTACCCGTTATATGTTGGTAGTGTAGCAGGATGTCTAACAGAGAGGCTGGAAAAGTCCTGGCCGGAGTTTATATATCACCCAGGTTTCTCTCCTTTGCCTACAGGGAGTTGTAATCCACTCCAGGAATCCAGTGGATTCATTAATTAGCATTCAGGAGGTGAAATATGTTAAATAGCTAAGCCCTGTGGTCTTGATTGCTCTGTAACCTGGGGAGCAGACAGGTGAGTCTGACTGGGACTAAAGGTTGGTTAAAAGAAAAACTGTCATTTCTTACAGAGAGACTAACAAAGCACCAGGCTTGTTAAGTCTATAGTCAGGACTGATATTGTATAGTTGAGCCGAGACACGCTAGGGTTTTGTTTTGAATTTTTCTTGTCTTCAAGCACCCTTTTATGCACCTGTGTATATAGCTGCAAATAGCACCAATAAACACACCACTGTTTGAAGGAAAAGCCATTGGACTGGTTTCATTTGCTCACCCCAGGGAGCTAGCACCCGCTACGGGTTCCCCTCTCACAGTAGTTAGGAATTCATTTTTTTTATTGTTTTTATCCACAGTCAGAATATTAATAGGAAGGAGACTATAACTTCAGGGGAGAATGGGAAGCATTGTGTCTGTTTATGTATATTTCTAAAGCTGCCCATAAACATTAAGAGGCTGACAAATCCGAAGGAATTTGCCCAGTATCTGCAAGGTGACAGTATATACAGTATAACCCAGATGTCCTGATGAAGACGTCCTGCGAGACGTCGAAACGTTGATAAAGAGTGATTGTTTTTCACAAGACAACAGTGTGCCCGGGAATTATATTCGAAATTTTGAACTACAGTATAACCCAGATATTTTGCATTAGGGGTCATATTTCCAAACAGGCAGTATTGCTAATATTGAGCTATCATACTATTTATAGACAAAGTAAAAATGAAAGCAAAACTGTTTAAAGGGTATCTTTACTGCCAGCACAACCTTCTGCATATTTAAGAGAATCAGCAGAGAAAAGAACAAAGGGGGAGGGAGGGGGAGATGTGTGTAGCAAAGCAGTGTCCATGTGGAGGCTGTGCACAACATATAAGTGTCGCAGACACTTCAAGAAGCAGTGAGTAAGGGAGGGTGGGGGGAATTAGGAGCACTCAGTAAGCATTAATAATTTAATGACAAAAGCACAGATAAATATGTGACTACCACCATTTTACTTCTCTCAAATTGTAGTTTCAGATATGTTAATTTATCCAGTGAGTATAGTGACCCTTTAAGGACATGTCCACCCCCAAAACTATAATCCCCCACTACTGCCCCATTGTGTAGTTTAATCCTTACCTCACATCCCAGCTCCATATGGTTCTCCTGTAGTCGCCCCCCAAAGTCCCAAAAACTGCCCACCAGGAGGATAGCAGAGTCCATATAGACTCTGCCTCCTATAGGGCCTCCGGGAGAAGTTTGGCATGCTACTGCAGCCCTTCTCCACCTCCCTCCCTCTCTCCCTCCCGATTAGGATTCCCTCCCCCTACCATAAAACCCTTTTACCAAACATCCCCTCTGTCCCCCAGCCCCAACCGCTCTATTAGTAATATCAGAAAATGCGCAAACATTACTTACCTTGCCTCTGCCGCACTGAACTCCCGGCAGCCGCGTCCGTGATTGGCTGCCGCTCAGCCAATCACAGACGCAATGCCGGTCCCGCCCTCTGCTTGCATTTTCTCGCAACAGAGGGCCTGGCAGTGCGGGCGAGGAAGAGGGAAGGTAAGTAAAGTTTGGGCATTTTCTGATATTACTAATATAGCGGCTGGGGGGACGGGGAATGTTATGTAAACATTTTTCAGAATAGTGGACATACCCTTTAATCACTGTCACTAAAAATCTATATTTTATTCAGTAGGTCCCGTTATACCCTGAATATGAGAAGATGCTGATGTTGGTGTTATTTTTGATCAGTGTTGTAGAAATCCGGTCTCAAGGGGTGAGTTTCATCTAACTGACAGTTCATGTTCATAGCCCAGGATATAATCCTACACCTTGCTTATAGTAATATTTACAATGATATTTTATCCTCTCTATTCTCATGGCTATTTCCATAATACAATGGGATTTTAATATTTCTAATTTCAGATATGACGACAAAGTGTTTGTTTTTTGAAACTTCCACCAAATCTTACGTGCGCCTGATACCGGAAAGTGACGGTCCTTACGCTGCTCTCACGGTCTGTTTAAATTCTACACGGAACTGGCCCGGGGTTATTCGCTTTTCTCCTTGGCACGACAGCAGGAAAATGACTTCCTCCTGTTTTATAATCACCCCAATAATTTTTCTGTTCGATAGGCAATGAAGATTTGTATTTCAGCATGGAGAGAAAGTAGAATGGACACTCTCTGTGTGGCCTGGAATTCCCGAGTGGAGAACTAGATCTATGGATCAATGGGAACTTAAACCAAGAAGGATTTTTAGAAAAGGGTACACTGTGAATGCCAAACCCATCATTATTATTGGGCAGGCAGGACACCTATGGTGGGAAATTTGATGCTTCTCAGTCCTTTGTAGGAGAGATAATTGATATTCATATGTGGGATACATTTATGGACCCAGCTAACATTGATACATCGTAACTGTGATTATGGGCTATAATTAACTGGAACAATTTAAAGTGCGAATAAATGGTAATGTTTTTGTGCTTGCCCAAATGTGCAAAATTCACTACCAATTTAACTGTTTTTACACTAATAATGCTTAAAGAATTTCCTTAATATCTCTGAAATGTGAATTATACTTATGCAGAAACTGACCTCATTCTGGCTCCTCCCACAGTCATTGTCGCTGACCCTTCTCCCATCACTGACATTGGAGAATATATGTTAATGAAGGAGGTGGAGGAGCATCACAACTGTCAGTTACTGCATGAATATAATACTCCTTTAATCATTGGCATAACTAGGAATCACTGGGGCCAGCAAAACTGTGATGGGGCCCATATCCATCATACATACAATACAAGGATTGTGGAAGCACCCAATTGGCTAATATACAACTACATTTAGCGGGACTGCTACTGATCTGGTCAAACATTTATACAAACATAGAAAAGATAATCAATGCACATTCCTAGGCCCACATACATATCATATTATCTGTCACTTGCATACTTTATAAACAAGGGGTTTTTTATACATTATTGTGATCACATGAAGGAAAAGCCTTCCAACCACTTCAATGTAACCCCAGTCTGGAAGGTCCAAACTTCTAACCTTTTTACTTCAATTACCATTAGCAACTTACATTTTTCATAGTTTGCACTGGATCCATATAACAGGCTTTCTCACTTCCCCCAGCCCTTGGCTTTTTAAAATGAGGGAAGAGGCACCCAGTGCTTTATATTAAAGGCATAGGACCTCCCATAAAAGGGCGTGTTGGGGGTGCTATTACCTAATGGAATCTTGACCATGCTTCATATAAATACATACAATACAAGGATTGTGAAGCACCCCAATTAGGCTAATTTACAACTACATTTGGCGGAAGTGCTACTGATCTGGTCAAACATTTATACAAACATAGAAAAGAAAATCAATGCACATTCCTAGCCCCTACAATATCATATTATCTGCACACCTGGCATACTTTATAACAAGGGGTTTTAGTATACATTACTGTCATCACATGAATGAAAAGCCTTCCAACCACGTCAAGGTAACCCCAGTCGGCATTGATTATCTTTTCTATGTTTGTATAATGTTTGACAGATCAGTAGCACTTCCGCTAAATGTTGTTGTAAATTAGACTAATTGGAGTGCTTCCACAATCCTTGTATTGTATGTATCTATTGGGAGGCTTGTCAAGCCTCCATGTGTAATAGAACCCCCAACACGCCCCATATTCATGCATAATCCCCAGTGGTTTTCTGGGAGGAGGATATATCTGTCATAGGAAAAACAAGACGGTTCCCAGGCCTCCCTGCAGTTGCTCCCCAGGTAGTTATGCCCCTTTCTTTATTATAATAAAAATAATATTAGACATAAGTGATTGAAAAAACCCCATAAAAGTAGAATATTTCCTCAGCTACAAAGCTGAGTGACTAAAATAAAAGTCACTGTTCCTCTCTATTCAATATACGGTATGCTAGCAACCTATAATAATTAAATAAATGTCAAATATATTGTAATTCATTCTGTTAGTCCATCTTCTCTTATAACACGTCCTACTTGACCGTTGTACTTTATCACACTATTACAGGGTTTGTATGTTTGTGTAAATTTGAAAAAACTGCAGCAAACAAAAACCCTTGTTTTTTGCTATAATATTCTCTTTCATGTTCTCGCGCGCGTGTTTCTTTAAAGGGGAAGTTCTGTGAAAAAAAATTATTATATTATATATTGAAGAAAATAAACATGGAGGACAGACCCCACAAGTACGCCAACAGCACTCACAAACTTGTGGTCACTAATTGCCCAAACTTGTTTATTGAACACGATCATATAAATATAAAGTGCAACAGTGTTCCATGTACCTCTAATATGAACACCTCTGACAATATCCAATAGTTAAACCTATACCATAAATATATTATATATATATAGTAATCAAGCAGATAAATATAAAAAAAGTCCCAATAGAGGAATCAACATGAATGTGGCCATCGGAAAGGTGTGATTAGCAAGTTCAACAATATCAGATTGCCAGCATCAAGCATCAATTAAACCATGCAGAATAACGTCTAGGGCTACACTATCCAAGACTCAAGAGGATATCTGGGACTTCCACCTCCACCATCACTGTGGAGTTCCTGATTGAATCAATACACGCTAACATTGTTTGTGATACTCATGGCCCTCGTCTGTGCTATCTCTTCACCAGCTTCACTTCCCTTAATGCCCTCCGATTTCGACCTGTGCTGATGTGGCTGGTCCGTATTTGGTGAGTGATAGTCTCATCGTATCCATCCCAAGTCGCATTGCACTGATTCAGTAATTGGTATGATTTTTATTCCTGTGTTGTTAATGTTTCCCTCTGTGTTTGATCTTCCATCCAGAGATTACATTACACTTTTGCACCTCTTGGTACATTAAGAGTATTGCTCTTTAGGATTTGAAGGGCGCTGTAAGGCGTCCGGTCTTACCTGGGGCCACGATCCTTCGCTGCCGCACGGGCAGGGCGCGCCGCGGCACCCATGCGCGCCGTGTAAGGACGCACGGGGCGTGAAGTCCGGCGGTCGGAACAGGGTTCGGCTTCTCTCCTCCCAAACGGCGCACGGGCACGCTCGACTCAGGGTGATGACGTGGGGGGCCTTCATAAGCCTCCCCACGTGGTGATCTCTTGCTGCCAGTTCAGTATTGCTTTGTCTGTTCTTCATCAGCTCCTTCCTGTGTGTTTTGATTTTGCCCAGTTTGTTCCTGATTATGTTTCCAGTTCAGCCTTCAGCATCCATATTGTTCCAGCCAGCCTTCTATTTCCAGTTCAGCCTTCAGCATCATATTGTTCCAGTCAGCTTCTGTTTCCAGTTCAGCCTTCAGCATCCATATTGTTCCAGTCAGCTTCTGTTTCCAGTTCAGCCTTCAGCATCCATATTGTTCCAGCCAACTTCTGTTTCCAGTTCAGCCTTCAGCATCCATATTGTTCCAGCCAACTCTGTTTTCCAGTTCAGCCTTCAGCATTAATATTATTCCAGCCAGTTTCTGGTTCCAGTTTAACCTCCGGTATTTATATCTTTCTAGCTGTACCTGTTTCCCGTTCAGTGACTGGTATCCTTTCTACCCAGTTGTTTCCACCTCCAGTGCTCTTGCCGGTACTTCTACCTGTTCCCGTTTACCAACTGCCTCTCTACACTGCGGGTTGGTCTCGTGGACCTTGATCTGGAGCCAGAATATATAATAATAACGCTATTCATTCCTCATTAAATGCTCGCCATTTTTTGCAAATTACGGTTTTAATCCAACTTCCTTGTTGATTTTCGGCAGCAGTTGAGATTCCAGATCTTCAAACTTGGTTGGAGGTATTAAGACAGAGATTCACAGAACTGAGGTCCTTCATCCCTCAGGCCCAAGTCCAGGCTCAAATTGCTGCTAATAGAGTTAGAAGGGATTCGTCAAATTTTAAGGTTGGTGACTCTTTCTGGCTGTCAACACAATCTGAGGTTGAGGATCCCTTCTACCAAGCTGGGTCCTCGTTTTATTGGACCATTTTGATTAAGAGGTGTATTAACGCCGTTGCTTTTGAACTGGAACTTCCCGATCTTGAAAGTACACCCAGTATTCATGTCTCCTCTTTTAAGAAGGAGATCACTAACTCCTCTTTGGCTCCTCCACCTCCTCCTCCGCCACCTATCTTGCTTGAGAAGTTGAGGAGTAGAGATTGAAGCTATTCGGATGTCAAGGTGTCGGCAGGGAAATTGCGATATCTGGTCAAATGGAAATGTTTTGGCTCTGAAGAAAATTCGTGGGAACCGGCTGAGCAGGTTCACGCTCCTAGGCTGATCAAAATTTTTCATTCAAGACACCCAGAGAAACCTGTAGGCACCCGGAGGTTGCCCGTGGGGGGGGGGCAATGTAAGGCGTCCGGTCTTACCTGGGGCCACGATCCTTCGCTGCCGAACGGGCAGGCGTGCCGTGCGCACGGACGCACGGGGTGCGTGGAGTCCGGCGGTCGGAACAGGGTTCGTCTGTCCTTCCTCCCAAACGGGCGCGCACGGGCACGCTCCGACTCAGGGTGATGACGTGGGGGGGGCCTTCATAAGCCTCCCCACGTGGTGATCTCTTGCTGCCAGTTCAGTATTGCTTTGTCTGTTCTTCAGCTCCTTCCTGTGTGTTTTGATTTTGCCCAGTTTGTTCTGATTCTGTTTCCAGTTCAGCCTAAAGCATCCATATTGTTCCAGCCAACTTCTGTTTCCAGTTCGGCCTTCAGCATCCATATTGTTCCAGCCAACTTCTGTTTCCAGTTCGGCCTTCAGCATCCATATTGTTCCCAAGCCCAGAGTCCCCTATCAGTGTTGCAAGGCCCCCTCTTTCATGTCCTAAGCCCAAGTCCCCCCAGCGTCCCAAGGCCAAGGCCCCCCTCTGTCCCAAAGCCAGAGCCCCCTTCTGTCCCAAAGCTAGAGTCCCCCTTATGTACCAAGGGCAGAGTCCCCCCCTATGACCCAAAAGGCAGAGTCCCCCCCCCTCTGTCCCAAAAGGTAGAGTCAGTGTCGGACTGGCCCAAAGGGTTACAGGGGAATCCCCTGGTGGGCCCACAGCACTTTCACACAAAAAAACTGAGAAAACTGCTAAAATTTAAACACAGAGCCAAAGGGTCAGTATAGAAATGCATTTTAATAAACAATAGGAGTCAGTAGGAGTAAGATAGATATGTAAATGAGTGATAATGGGATATGAAATGTTAGGTGGGCCCTGGTCTCAGATTACCTGGTGGGGCCCCAACAGTCCTCTGACACTGGGCAGAGTCCCCCTCTGTCCCAAAAGGCAGAGTCCACCCTTTGTCCCAAAGCAAAGTCCCCCTCTGTCCCAAAAGGCAGAGTCCCCCTTCTATCCCAAAGCAGAGTGCCCCTTCTGTCCCAAAAGGACAGAGTCCCCTCCTCTGTCCTAAAAGGCAGAGTCCCCCCTCTGCCCAAAGGCAGAGCCCGCCCTCTCTGCCCAAAAGGCAGAGTCTCCCTCTGTCCCAAAAAGCAGAGTCCCCCCACTGTCCCAAAAGGCAGAGTCCTCTCCTCCGTCCCAAAGCAGAGTCTCCCCTCTGTCCCAAAAGGCAGAGTTCCCCCCCTGTCCCAAAAGGAATCTACCTTATCTGCATCTACCTTATTTGCTGTTGGTCTCCATGCCTTCATGTGGTGTTCCTGCATTTCTCCCTTTAGTGTGAATCAATCGAAACTGCAGGGCCTGTCCTCCTCTAGTGGTGAGTCCACACACACGAATGGATGCAGCAGTTATGGTTTATTATATAGGACTGGTGTTTTTAGGGGGGTTGTTTTCAGATTCGGGAGTATAAAAAAATGGGTTTAGTTTCTCCTTTAAACCATTATAAAGACATTTTGCATTTGGAGTATTTAATATATAAATCCTGTTTTACACTATTACTATTGCTAATGGGCACCCTCCATTAATAAAATGAATGATATGTACACTGTAAGGGACTGGATTTCTCCTGTCTTCTTGTTGCTTCAACACTAATTCTTCATGAAGCAAAAATTTTAAAAAATAAACGTGGTACATCAATTTTTTCCCACCTATCTAAAATACAGTATAACTTCTAAGATGATTAAAGGGTATGTCCACCCTTAAAATATTTTTTTTTTGTTCTCCCCCTGTCCCCCCAGCCCCACCGCTCTATTTATTTAATGAGAAAATGCCCCAAACTTTACTTACCTCCCCTCTTTCCTCCGCTGCGCTGCCGGCCCTCTGCTTGCGAGAAAATGCAAGCAGAGGGGCGGGACCGGCAGTCGCGTCTGTGATTGGCTGAGCGGCAGCCAATCACGGACGTGGCTGCCGGGAGTTCATTTAGGCGAGGAAAGAGGGGAGGTAAGTAAAGTTTGGGGCATTTTCTGATTAAATTAGAGCGGTTGGGCTGGGGGACAGGGGCAAAATAACATATAAAGGGATTTACACTAGGGGAGGGAATGCTAATCGGGAGGGAGAGGGAGGGAGTGAGGGGGAGAGGGCTGCAGTACGCATGCCAAACTTCTCCCGGGCCGGTAGGAGGCAGAGTCCTATATGGACTCTGCTATCCTCCTGGTGGGCAGTTTTGGGACTTTGGGGGGGGACTACAGAGAACCATATGTAGCTGGAATGTGAGGTAAGTATTAAACTACACTACTGATGGGCCAGTAGTGGGGGGATTATAGTTTTGGGGGTGGACATGCCCTTAAAACAGTCCATCAGAGATCTTTGTATAGCCCATTAATGTATGTTATACAACATCAGTCCCACTCAAAGTGCCCCCACCAGTGGGTTGCAAAGTGCTGCAGTTTTAACTGCCGGTACTGCCCCGAACATTCCAAACTTCCTGATTCCCCAGCTGTGATTGGCTGCCTCATCCGTGATTGGCCGGTCCAGCCTCCTGCTTGCCGTTTAATGCAAGCAGAGGGCTGAGACAGATCGTCGGGGAAAGAGGTAATGTAAGTAATGATCAGGGAGTTTTGCAAAAGTTACTATGGCTTGGGAGGGAGCCCTACACTACAGTAAAAAATGAAAAATGTGATGGACCATACCCTTTAATAGCCACATGCAGTTCAATCCACTCACCACAGGGAAGCACTTCAAGGCAGTATGATAGTATTTGCTAATGTGTACCCTTAGGGCACCTAATGGGTGCATATTACCAAATGCTGCCATTTGGTGTATCAATTCTTCACATAAATCCATGTGGCTTTGTAATGGGAGTAAAAGTACTTGGAAATATATATTTGATTTAAAATAATTAAATTAAAAATGGATTTGATGTCCAGGTCAGTAAGTAAGCTATGGGGGACCTTGGAACTGTAGGAACTCACGAAAGTGAGATTTTGGGGGGTGATAATCATTTAAAACAAACTTTTAGGCTGGACATTCCCTTTAAAGAAGAGTTTACTCTCTTTGAATGTAATTTATTTAAGGGGTATAAAACATATTTTACTCGTTTATTTTTATTAAAAACATCTTATAATTGTCAGGGAGACACTCCTTTCTCCCATTTTAGCTCCCAATGCCCCTTCGTACTTACCTATCCAAGATCCTGTGGCACTGCTGTCTCTCTCCTTGCCTCCCTCACCTCCAAGCATGCAAAAAAAATTGGCTGGTGGGGGGACGTGTTTGGAGGAAGAAGAGAGCAGTGCTGGAGGATCGCAGAATGGTACAAAGACCTTGGATTGGAAATTAATATGGGAGACAATTCTAAATATGATTAAAACTGGGTCTTTTTGGGGGGGGGGTTTAAACTTTTAATGTGTTTAGTTTCTAAGGCTGTGTACACCCGAGTCAATATTCCTTAAAACAGATTACCAATCGTTACATGTACATTAGCCGGGTGGTTAGTCCAACAAAAAGAAACATAGAATAAAAGTTTCTTATCATTTAAAATGGTGCTAATTTTGCCCCGCCAATCAGATCTTATTTAACATTTGAAAGCTAACATCTGATTGGTTGGGGCAAAATTAGCACCATTTTTAACGATAAGAAATTTTTTGAATCTCCCTGACAGTATGTTGGGCACAATGAATATTATATATATAGAAAAGATCTGGTTGCAAAAAAGCTCTGGTTGGTAGATACACAATTTTTGTGGACTTTTAGCATCAGCCTTTAGCTGTCACTTATGGCAAAATACCAGCTGCTGCAATGCAGGAGATAATGTTGAGCCCCCACCCCCAAAAAATAAAAGTAGTGCACAATGTGTGTCAGGAATCATTTAGAGACCCTATAATGGTCCATTAAATACTTTATAATTGACAAATTAATAATGATAAGCAAACCTGTTAAACTCTGTCACTAAAACTCTGTATTTTATTCAGTAGGTCCCTTTATACCCTGAATATGGAGAAGATGCTGATGTTTGGTGTTATATTGATCAGTGCTGTAGTTTTCAGTCTCTAAACTGACCAGTTCATGTTTCATACACCCGGATATATCCTACCCTTGCTTAGTATTGCTACCTGTATATAATTGAACTCCCAGTTTGCTACCTGTATATAATGGAATTCCTAGTTTGCTTCCTGTAACCTGTATATAATAAAATTCCCAGTTTGCTACCTGTATATGCAGTGCTCTGTTTCCTAACCTCCTCCCCCCCCCCTAGTGTAAATCCCCTTGTACATATAGTAAGGCTTGTTCCCCCAGCCCCAACCGCATATTATATTTTCCAGAGCATCCCCAAACTCTACTTACCTTCCCTCTCTCGTCCGGCATTCTGAACTCCCGCAGACGCATCCGTGATTGGCTGCCTCTCCAGCCAATCACAGACGCGGCTGCCGTTCTGGCCCCCTGCTTGCAGTTCCATGCCAGAGAGGCCGGGCAGTGCGGCGGAGGAGAGAGGTGAGGTAAGTACGATGCGGGAGTCTCTGAAAATATATTATAGCGGTTGGGGCTGGGGGAACTACCCTACTATATAAAAAAAATTGAAAATAGGTGGCATGCCCTTTAATACTTTCTGCTGTGTATCTATCTCTTAGTTTGTCTATGTTTGCCTCTCCGGCTATCTCTAATAATGACCTAGTGGGTGTGGCTTAATTGGGGCACAAAGGGGCACGCCACAACGCAAGATGTTTGAGTGCCCAAAAGTCCCCCTTATCTTCTCAACCCTAGAGATCGCCCTGCCCGCCCTTAACTGCTGTTCTGATTACTAAAAAAATATTCAGATCACTTACAGCACTTCTCTCCTGCAGAGCTCTCCGTTGACGGCAGTCACGTCTGTGATTGGCTGCCTCTCAGGCAATCACAGACGCGCGCTGCCGGTCCGGCCCCTGCTTGTAAGTTCCGGAAGAATCAGAGTGCTTCAGATGTGAGGGGCTGTAAGTACAGTTCTGAATCTTATTTTGGTGCTCTGATACAGTGGTTGGGGGTGGGCAGGGGTAGCCTAAAACATATCAAAGTTTTTTAATAGGGTGGACATCCCTTTAATATCAAGAGACTCCTTAAATTTCAGGAGAGTGGGATATGGTGAAGGAACAAGCCAATACATACCTCAGTCACTAACTAGGAATCACTTGGTCCTCCACAAAACTATGATGGGCCCCCTATCCCTGCTAGATCTGTGAGGAGTGTATCTATCATAGGAAAAATAAGAATATACAGTCTACTGTATACATATATATAACAGTATAGCCAGATAGTTTCTCAGCCCAAATGAAGCAGATTTTCGAGGGTCGCTCCCCCCCCCCAAAAAAAAAATATATACTGCATAATGTGAGGTACGAATAGCAGCTCTACCACTCCCATAGAAATATCATTGTATGGGCAAAATATTTCAGAAATCATTTTGAGACCCTAGAATGGTTGATTAAATACTAATATAATTCAAGTAATAATGATAGGTGGTCTGTATTCTTTAACTTCTGATTCTTTAAAATCTATATTTTATTCAGTAGGTCCCGTTATACCCTGATATGGAGAAGATGCTGATGTTGGTGTTATTATTGATCATGCTGTAGAAATCCGGTCTCAAGAGGGTGAGTTTCAGTCTCTAAACAGTTCATGTTCATAAGCCAGGATATAATCCTACACCTTGCATAGTATAATTTACAATGATATTTCATCCTTCTCTATTCTCATGGCTATTTCCATAATAACATGGGATTAATATTTCTAATTTCAGATATGAACGACAAAGTGTTTGTTTTTAGTGAAACTTCCATCAAACTTACGTGTGCCTGATACCGGAAAGTGACGGTCCTATGCTGCTCTTACGGTCTGTTTAAAATTCTACACGGAACTGGCCCGGGATTATTCGCTTTTCTCTCTCTTGGCAACGACAGACAAGGACAATGACTTCCTCCTGTATTACAGTCACCCATAAACTTTCTGTAGGAAAAGGCAATGAAGAGTTGTATTTCAGCATGGAGAGAAGAGTTGAATGGACAGCTCTCTGTGTACCTGGAATTCTGAGAGTGGAGAACTAGATCTATGGATCAATGGGAACCTTAAACCAAGAAGGATTGTTAGAAAAGGGTACACCGTGAATGCCAAACCCATCATTATTATTGGGCAGGAGCAGGACAGCTATGGTGGGAAATTTGATGCTTCTCAGTTCCTTTGTAGGAGAGATAAGTGATATTCAAATGTGGGATAAATTTATGGACCCAGCTACATTTATACACCAGATAATAATGTGTATAGGCCTATAATTAACTAACAAATTACAGTATGAATCAAAAGGTGACAACGTCGCTGTGCTTGCCCAAATGTGCAAATTTTACTACAGTTTTAACTGTTTTTACACTAATAATGCTAAATAAATTTCCTAAAATATCTATTTTATTATTATACTTGTGCAGAAAAAGGCTTCTTTATGGCTCCTCCCACAATCATTGTCACGGACCATTCTCTGACACTTGAGAACATATGTTATGAAGGAAGGAGAGCAGCTTGAAAACTGTCAGTTACTGCAGTTTAATTCTCCTTTAATTATAATAAAAATCAATATAAGATATAAGGAATCAAAAACAGAGGAAGCAATGGTAGAATATTTCCTCAGCTACGAGCCAATCAACTAATATAAAAACAAAAGCCACTAATTCTGTCTATTCAAATATGCTCTGCTTAGTAACCTATAATAAATCAAAATAAGTGTAAAACATATGGTATTATTTTCTTTTAATTCTGTCTGTCCTCTCGTATAACGCTTCATACTTGACTGTTGTACTTTATTACAGGGGGTTGTTCTATGTGTAATCTGAAATAGACTGAATAAAAATGCAAAATTTCTTTGGGCTAGCCACATTTGTGACTTTTAATTTGTGATCCGATTTTAAAAAGCACAAGCTAGTAATGGACAATTGGTCTGGCCACACTGTCAGGGAGATTCAATAAAAGTTCTACAGGGTGATTTACCCAGCGGCGCTGGCAGGTTATTGTAGTAAATGGTAGCAAACTGTTTAGCACGACTTTAATTCCATATTAGTGCCGGATGCTGGGTGACGTAAAGACACCCGCGCATCCGGCGCTCGCAATTCAATATCGCGCTTGCACTGCTTTTAGCTGGCTTTTTAAAATGGTGCTAGTTTTGCCCCACCCCAGATATTATTTAACATTTGAAAGCTAACATCTGATTGGTTGGCAAAAATTAGTGCCATTTTACGATAAGAACTTTTATTGAATAACCCTGTATGTGCGCTGTACTGCTCTGCGATCTGCTTATCGGAGCGCATGCGTTTAACTTTTTTGTGAATCACTATGATCCCGCACTTACAGGGAGATGTATAAAATTCTTATCGTTAAAATGGTGCTAATTTTGCCCCAGCCAATCAGATGTTAACTTTCAAATGTTAACTAAATCTGATTGGTTGGGGCAAAATTAGCACATTTTTAACGATAAGACTTTTTATTACTCCCCTGAGTTTGTCGCACCCCTATATGAATTTCATTTTGATTATTTATCGAATTACCATACATAGGTATTGGTCAGTTGTGAGCTGCAGTTTCAGGTTCTGTAACAGTCCTTTTTCTTTTTTTTTTATACTTTCAGTTTTTACAATTATAATTCTCAAAAGGGGAAAAAAGAACCATGTTAAGAAATAGAAGCAACAAAGACTGAACAGTGTGTCACCAAAAGTGACAAGAAAGAGTCAGTTTAAACAGAATAAACCAAACTACTCCATCATAAGAATAATAATTCAGTACGGTATCTTAAAGTATATTTTGCAGTGAAACGACAAAAAGGTTATTTTGGGGCTAAAATAATCAGAGAAATGTATCACCTTATAATGCAATGAGAAATAGTTTCGGACCCAGGTAGGAATCCATGGAGTACTAATTGTATGAGGGAAGTAGTGTTTTAGGTCTAGGAGAAGCCGACAAGAGGAACAATGTAGTATTCATTTCTTCAAATGTTGTAACTTGTACCTCACCAAGTCTGCCGGGTCTGGTAAGTCTCTTCAGGGCATGTTTGTGGAAATTGACTAAAGCAAAAATGAGGTTGGGGGGGATGTTGAACCTAAAGCTAAATTGTATTTTAAGGCTGGACATGCCCTTTAAATAGTTTTTGTAATAA
Source organism: Hymenochirus boettgeri (assembly GCA_019447015.1). Taxonomy (NCBI): domain Eukaryota; kingdom Metazoa; phylum Chordata; class Amphibia; order Anura; family Pipidae; genus Hymenochirus; species Hymenochirus boettgeri. The sequence goes on along the minus strand of CM033476.1, from coordinate 297,034,629 downwards.
TTGTACAAGCCATTCTGAATTGAGAAAGCCAGTCAGATGACTAGCGAAACGTCTTCAAGAACTACATTTCAAGTCCAGTTGATCTAATTGAATACAACAGATACAAAGATAAGATTAGACTAACTAATGCTGGCTATACATTATATAGATGTTAAAGCCAATTAAACATTGTTCTTTTGACCGTCTTATTGACAGGGAAACTATTGTCTCCATATTAGAAAGAGCACACTCCTACCCTTAAAATGACCCTGGATCATGATTCTAACTGCAGTCTATCCAGGAGTGTTTTTCATGCTAGTACTGTGAGCTGAGACATCAACCGCACCACTGCTCTGCCCCAAGTCTCAGTCTGGAGCATGCCCACTTCTGGGACAGAGTATAAGCCCTGCCTCCAAACTTCTAAATCATTTTTAAGGCTAGCCAGTAAGCCCTGCCATAGGTAGCCTTTAACATCTTCCTGCTTACGTGAAGTTCCACAGCCAGATTATACTGTCCAGTTGTAATATCAGTCCTAAAGTGGATCGAAATCCATTTTGGTAACACTGCAGGTATGTTACTAGTGTATGGCAACTTAATGATCCTTAATAATGTGATATTATTGCCTGCAGCACACAGACACACACGTTCTCCTTCTTAAACACTTTTAAGCCAAATTTAACATTTCCAATACATAGAAAGCTAAATTAGCAAATCGTTATTGTTAAAGATATAAAGAGGAATTTAAGAAGAGGCACAAGCATTCTACTATACTCAGATTTAATATTGCAGCAAGGGGTTAATTCTCCCAGGTCCTGCCCAGTGCATGACTATAAGGAGCACAACTTCCCCCCCTGTCCTTAAATACACAACATAAAGAGAGCAGCAAATTATAAAAGAAGAGTTTATCTCCCACTGAATTATCATATTAATCCTCCTTATCAAAAATACAAACTCTCAGACGGAAAGATCTCATGGAGCTAAAATATTCCTTTATTTAACAAACAAACAACCCAGTAAGTCCCTTGTTTACTTACCTTCTTCCCTGTTCTTAATACACAACAAAGAGAGAAAGAACAGCAAACTATAAAAGGAGAGTTTGTCTCCCACCAAATTATCATTTTAAACTTAAATTTAACTCACTACTGTACCCACTGCGAGTGATCAAAAATCCTTACCTTACATCACCTTCTGATCTCCTGAAGTGCCTGTGCAAAGTTCCAAAAAGTGAAGAGTAGGAGCTGTCTGGGAGTCATCCGGATGTCTGCTTAACCTCAGTAAGGAAGTGACATGCGCACCCCCTACCACCACCACCATCCAGATCCATCCTTTGCTTTCGTTGCACATAGCGTGAAACCCTTTGGGCAATTGTAGATGCCCCCTTCCCACCCATAACCGTTGAGTAATACCGAGTAAAAACATCAGAAAGTTATTAACAGACCTTCGTTCTTGCAGCACTCCCATTGACGACAACAACGTCTGTGATTGGGTGCCTCTTACCATTCATGATGCTGCTGCAGTCCAGCCCACTGCTTGCAGTTCCGGCAAGCAGAGGCCGAGATCAGAGCGCCGGGGAATAAGCCTTGAACTCTGTTCTAAGACGTTTTTTAAAAAACAAACCTGGCGGTTGGGGGTGGGATAGCCCTACAGTATATTAAAGGCTTTTTTTAGGCTGAATATACCCCTTAAAATCCTTCATTTCAAATAATATAAGCTCTAAGACAGAAGGATCCATAGAACTAGAGTATTGCTTTATTTAACAACAAACAACTAACCCAGGTAAATACCTTGTTACTCACCCTGTCCTTAAATACACAACACAAAGAGAACAGCAAGCTATAAAAGGAGAGTTTGTTTTTCATTAAACTTATCATTTTAATCATCCATATCAAATAAAATAACTGTCAGACAGAAAGATCCATAGAGCTAAAATATTCCTTTATTACAAACAAACCAATCAGGTAAGTACCTTGTTTACTTACTGTTTTCCCTGTCCTTATATAAACAAAAAAAAGCAGCAAACTATAAAAGGAGAGTATTTCTCCCACTGAGTTAT